>VYZU01057995.1:0-35050 GCA_013401355.1 Ceyx cyanopectus
AACTTTACAACTCACATGACATGACTTAAGAGCACACCTGGTGACATGACTGCTCCAGGGTTTGAGAGCCACACCAGCAGCTCTGCAGAGAGCTTGTCTCTCTGTGAGTCAGGACAGGAGCTCTCTGATCCATCCAGCTATAACTAAGCTCTCAGTCCCACTTCCTCTTCTCTGCACTACAAACTAAGGGCAAAAAACAGAAGCAGGTCAATAACCCTCGGAATCAGGCAGCAGCTGCCTGAGCTTAACAGAGGCCTGTGCAGCTCTCTCTGTACCTCTGCAGAGCCAGTATTTCCTGACTTTCCCCTATGCCCGAGTCAGCAGGTGACTCTTTCATGGATGTGACAACCTAGAAGGACCTCCCAGAGCTGTTGGTGGTAAGTGTCCTACTCCTGAGGGCAGTGGATGACTTTACCTTCTGAGGCTGCACAGGATCAACAATGGCAGCCTCCTTTGTTTCCTCATCGATGAGGAGATACATGTAGTTGTCTGTGAGGGCCGGCAGTAATTCCACCTTCATGTCGGCTTGGCAGACCGTCTTTGACCTCCTCTGCTCGTGCTCCGTGTGCAGGAAGGCAGCTTGCAGCTGCACCGGACCTGGGACCCCAAAACATCCAACCTTGGGTTAGCCCAGAAAGGGGAACAAGTGGGACAGAGCATGGCAGGTCCCCCAGCCCACAGCCCCAGAGAAGGAAAGGCCCACACCCCAACCTGCCTCCTTTAGAGGAAGAGGAGAGAAGCCACCAGAGGACAAAGCCTTAGTGCCTGGCTGCGTCACCTTGTGCCCCACGGCGCGGGAGGTTCTTGGTGCCCTAGAGCTGAAGCGCAGAGGGATGGGACACTGCTCCAGAGACGTGCTCATGCAGGGAAAAGTGCTGAACCTCAACTGGAGCGAAGATCACAAGGGGCACAAAAGCAGAATGGAGAGGAAACAGCTGGACAAAGGTCAGCCTAGGACAGTGACTTAGCAAAAAAAAAAAAGCACAAAAGGCCTTGTTACAGCCAAGAGACAAGGAAAAGAGAAATACAGAAGCACAAGCATTGCTACAACAGAAATATCTGGTTCGTTACTTGGGGGAATTGCACCCCACACAATGTGTGAGAAGACAGACTCTGCGTGAAAGGCTCAGCTCCCCACCTGGCCACAAAATAGGCACACACAGAGAGCAGGTTCTGGATCACGGGCCACCTTGATGCAACAGGAGCACTTCTCTATTTGCTTTTGGTTAAATGTTTAATCGGATCCAAGAAACAAATCTAATGCCAGATGCAAATAACCTGGGATTCAACTCACACATGGTTCTTAAAGAAACAACTGAGCCTGCCATAAAAAATCAGGAAGGGAAACAAAAAGGACAAGGTTTTCCATCACTGGGGCCCTGCAACACAGGCCTGAGTCTACACACGCACAGCTTTTTCTCCCTGAGGCTCCTGATGCTCTGTGCTTGGTCACCTCCACCAGTGCCAAAGGGAGGGGTCACCACGCTTGTAATCAACCTGCCCCACGCTCCCAAAACAGGTCAGTCCTGCTGGCCCCTGATAAGTAAGCAGAGGCCCCACAGCGCCCCTACAGTAACACATCCCCACGGGGCCAGTGAGACTGCAAAACCCAGATCCCAGTTCTGACTGGGATGTGGAACTGCTACAAACTCAGTCACGGGGCAGCAGGAGCTGTAAGATCCTTCTGGTACAACTGTCCTGCTCAGAATTTCTTCTTCTTCTACCTCCACATCTCACTTGCTTACAAAAAGGAAGAAAAGGAGGGAAGAAGGGAGTAAAAGGAAGATCCCAAGGCATGACAGCATAGGCATAAGCTGGGTGTTTGACAGGGAAAGCGCATAGCATTGAGAAAAGCATCCTACCTACCAAGACTTCCTCTGGAGCCGGAGAGTTCTTTCAGAAAAAGAACAAAATAAATAAATAAAAAAAAACAACAAATAAAAACAAATCAAAACACACACAGAAAAAAAAAATCCAACCTATTTACTGTTGATAGAGGGAAAAAAAAAAAAGCAATAGCTTTTTCACTGCTCCCTGACATGAACCAGTCTGGGATGCTATCAGTCAGAAGAGCTATATACGTACTGTGTGTTTGTTTGCACACTAGACACTAAATGGGGAGAAAAAACAAAACAAAACAAAAACAACACAAAAAAAACCCACCCAAAAAATACAAATAGAACACAAGCTTAAGTTCAAGTCCAAAGAATTATTCACGTATTTAAAATGCTTTCTTCTTACAAACCATTACTAATCATGGCCATGGTCCCCATGCTTATTTGCATGTTTAATTCACAATTCTTGCAAAACAAACAAACAAGCTACTCAGGGTAAGGAAATGTTTTCTGAAATGTAGTTTAAACAAAAGAATGAGAAAAATATTCCCGAAGCAGGAGGCTCACTTCGAGCCTCCAGCTGCACCTTTCCAGCTGCTAGCACAGCGAGCAGAGCAGATGCACTCACACGTGTTCAGCACTGCTCTCAGGAGGAGGGTGTTCTCAGTGGCATTCTCAGCCCCTGTTCTGCCCCAGGAAGCTCCCTGAGTGATGAGTGAACCCCACCCAGGCCCAGCACCAACACTGAGTCAGGATTGCTGCAACACATGCAGCTCTGCTCCAAAATAATACCTGATTACTTCATTCTCCCACAGTTTTGTAACACTTCTCTCCCAGTCTGAAGCAGACAGGATGGGGAGAGCTGAACACCAGCAGCCTTTGAATTGCACCCTTTGCTTTCTGGAATAGTTTGTTAAGTGCAGCCTGAGTCACCACAAGGAAAGGGTTTGCAGCTTTAGTGTCACCAGACAGACATGTACATACTGGAGACCAAAGGAGAGCAGGCAGCAACAGAAAGTAGGTGCCCTCAGAAAAGGGGAGCTTCATAGGTTTCCTCCACAGCATTTTGCTCTCCTTTTTATCACACAGAAGAGTGGAAATTTCCTATTTTGAATATGGCTGTCACTCAAACCCAAGCGCATGCACATACCCAGAGGAACATCTCTGCACTACCTCACCAGCAGAAACACCACACGTACTTCTTATGTGCGCTGCACGCAGATGCTTTTCAGACACCCAGTCCGTCTGTGGCTCCTCGCAATAACAAGTGAGCTGGTCGCCAAGCCAAGGCTACTCCCACTCTCACTCAACCTGGTACATGCTGCCAATGGCACTGCCAGCGTGGGCAGTGCACACACCCACCCACCGGTGGAACAATGCCTGTGTGGAAGGAACAGCACCCACCCCACAACCCAGGGAACTCAGGAGCAGCTTCTTGCTCAGTTTGACTTGTTCCCAAGCAAGCATCGGGGTTCCAGGTCTGGCAATTAACTCTAGCGGACTCACTAAGGTCTGGTCTCAAAGCAATGAAAAACGTCTCATAGTGATGCATAAGGCCTCTGAAAAAATTTCCCAGAGACACTGTGAAGCTAAAGCCCAGCCTCCAGTTCTGAAAGCATCTCCAGAGATGCTTTCACAATTGAAGTCACAAATTTATATGCAGAGCTTAGCCAGTTTGGGCTTAGTTTTTTGTTTACCTTGCCAGTACAATCTGCTAGCCACCGAATCCTGTCTAAATGCCAGGCCCTGTCCCCCAGGCCCTCATCCCTGAGCAACAACCAAAATCCCTCCCTTCAGCACCACCAAAACCTGCACAGGAGCATCACAAGGAGGGTTATTAACTGAAAAAAACACCAAGACAGAGACAGGCTCCAGCTGATCAGATACTGACCTACGTGAAGCTGTGAGTCAGCTTAAAAACCTGGGCACACCCCTAAGCCGAGGAAGAAAAAAAAAAAAGAAGAAAAAAAAGAAACCATCGTCAAACTTTGGTGCTGCCAGTGGGGCCGAGCCCACCACCTGCCCGGTGCCACGGCCGCTCAACTCCCTGTGAGGTGAGGGCACAGCACGCCCGATGCCCAGTCCCAGTGCACGGGGAGCACAGCACAGCCAGAGCCTCGTGCCAGCTGCACGGGAGAGCACAGCACGGCCGATGCCCGGTGCCAGCTGCACGGAGAGGCCATTGCACACCCCCTCCGTCCCGGTGCCGGTTGCCGGGAGGTCACTGCCCACACCCCAGCCCCGCTGCAAGGGGACATGCCCCCGTACACCAGGCCCTAGTCCCCGGCGCCCCGGTCCGGCAGGTCCTCCCGGGCGCCTCCCTCCCCACGTACCGGCTCGGAGCAAGGCCCCAGCTCCCAGGGCCGCCAGGGCGGTGCCGAGGCCCCGCCAGCCCCCGCCGAGCATGGTGCGGCGCGCCCCGCCCGGTGCCCAGGCCCGGCCCGGTTACCTTTGCTCCCTGCCTCGGGGAGGCGGGCAGCAGCCCCGGCCTGGCCCCGGCCCCGGCGTACGGCGGGGGCGGTGCTGCGCCCGCTCGGCCCCCTTCGTCCTTCCCTCCGTCCCTCCCCGCTGCCGTTCAGCACGCCCGGGCCGGGCGATTTGCTAACACGGGTAAGGAGGAGGAGGAGGGTCCTCCCTGGGCAACCCGCGGCAGACAGAGGGAAGGCGGAGGGAAAGCGGCGGTAGCGCGGCTCCGGGCCCAGCAAGGACAGCCCAAGGGCGGCCGCGGCCCCAGCCTCGGAAGAGGGAGACCCGCGGCGGCCATGGCCTCGTCCAAACCGCTGACCCGCTTCTGGGAGTGGGGCAAGAACATCGTCTGCGTGGGGCGCAACTACGCCGAGCACGCCAAGGAGATGGGGAGCGCGCTGCCCCGGGAGCCCCTCTTCTTCCTCAAGCCTTCCTCAGCCTATGTACGGGAAGGGTCGCCGATCCTCCGGCCATACTACTGCTCCAACCTGCACCATGAAGTGGAGCTGGGGGTGGTGATTGGGAAGAAAGCCCAGGCCGTGTCCCAAGAGGCCGCCATGGAGCATGTAGCAGGTTACGTCCTCTGCTTGGACATGACAGCCAGGGACACCCAGGAGGAGTGCAAGAAGAAGGGACTGCCATGGACCTTGGCCAAGGGCTTCAGTTCATCATGCCCCATCAGTGACTTTGTGCCCAAAGAGAAAATCCCAGACCCTCACAAGCTGAAGATCTGGCTCAAGGTGAATGGAAAGCTGAGGCAGGAAGGGGAGACTTCCTCCATGATCTTCTCCATCCCTTATCTGATCAGCTACATCAGTGAAATAGTCACTCTGGAAGAAGGGGACTTGATTCTGACAGGGTCTCCCAAAGGAGTTGGGTCTGTGGAGGTCAATGATGAGATAGAGGCTGGGATAAGTGAAATCCTTTCCATGCGTTTTAAGGTGGCACAGCAAACACGTGGATCCTAACCAGGAGCCGGGCTGGGACCTTGTCTGCGACCTTGTCTGCCTAGGGAAAGGCTCCTCTGGGAACATCTGGTGAATGAAGAGACACACAAGGTGTCCTGTACATTGAACGCTTATGTGGCCCAAGCATCTAATGGTCTGTCACACATCAAAGACATGTAGCCCGTAAGTTCGAAAGGCATTTGACTAGAACAGCCTGGTTTCCATGGAGAGGCTTCAGCCTCTGAGACTGCAAACCTGGATTCCAACCCAGCGTGGGGCAAGATGATCACTACCGAAACCATACCTTGGGACTATCAATGGGGATGTTGTGCCAGGGAGCTGGGAGGGCATCTGGGCTGGTTGTCACTGTGTGCTCTCTTCAGATGCTTTGATCTTTACTGATGTATTGCCCTAAAATAAAAATGTAAGCAAATTAAACCTTTAAAAAGGCATAGGAGCTAAAGCTCCCCCGTGCTGCATAAAACTAAAGGTTTATGTGCAACAGGAAATCAAGAATTGCACCTGCAGAAAGAATACCTTTCCTGGGGATATTCTACAATAAAAAGATGTTTGCTTTTCAGATTAGTTTGTCAATCCCCCCCATGAGTTTTCCAACCATAGAAATTAAATGAGGGTTGCTTTCCTGCCCATTCCAAGGGGTGATGCAGCTGGAAGTGTGTCAGATGCTTGGCAGATCTTTTTTCCAAAAACAGCTTTAAATATGCTTCTAAAAAGTAAAATAATATAGAAGATCAAGAATAAAGAAGCTTGTTGATAAAGATCATCAGTAAGCTTGTCTTCTACCGATTTAAGTAGATTTTTAATAAATATTCGGTTAATAAAAATCTGGCTGCAGCAGTTGCCATTACAGTACAACACAGAGTGGCAGTTGAGGATTTTAACCATTTCCAGCTGTTGCATGCAACAAGCCATGCTGTGTGACTTTTCCTGTTTCCACCCTCCAGCTGATCTAATGCATTCTACCAGCTTGCACCACAGTGAGTTCTCCTTCGATTCAAAGAAGTGACAGAGTAAGTAGTAACATTTAATTTAAAAAAAACCCTTAGCTGTAAAATCATCAAAACTTCCAATTTTCAAAGGTTGCACAGAACTAATTTCTAACAAAGCCATATGGGTTAGTTTTTTTACATACATGTTGAGCACCAAAGTTAAATGCTTCCATTTATTGAAACCTGATCTTAACAACTGCAAGGAAAAAGTTTGGTTTGAAAAGATGCAGTGGAGCATCTTACAGAGAAAATTACAATAGCCCAGAGAGAAGGAGTTCTGTGAAAATGCAGCATGGTCTGGGGTGCTGTGAACCACATGGTAAAAAGAAAGCAGAATATGTTGCAATAAAAAAATATCTTTCTTACAACTTGCTTGCCCAGTTGCCTGCACCCACAGCGTGCTGCTGTGTGTATGCTACCCACATCAGGTACAGCCTCTGCAAACAGACAGACGTTTAATTTCACTGTATTTTGACTCAAGCACATGGCTTAAAGCACATGTAAAAGTTCACTGTGATGAGGCCTAAGCGCTGTGGGCACAATTGCACCTAAAGGAAGAATCAGAATCCACGGCTGAAACAAACGTTCAGCCATTAGAGCTGTGTAGAACCAGTCCCTGGCTTGTCAAAGTCAAAACGTTCTGTGGTTTCAGGCTTCTGGGATCAGCAGGGAAGCTGCGCTCTGAGTGAGCTGGGACATACAGAGAAGTTCCTTGATCCCACTCACAAGAGAAGAGGGTGCAATCTTGGTGGATTGCTTGTCAAAATTTGCTGTTACTGAAGTGGTTTTCTCTGACGTGTTGTTTTAAATGGTAGGTGGTGCACCAGGCGTGTTTGGAGTTCCTCAAGATGTTTTAGCTTAACAAATAACTTGCCAAGAGAAGAATAGTGATGCCTTCCCACCATTTGAAACAGGCCAACTCCTGATATACTCAGAAGGTGAGGACTGGTGGATGTCACAAATATACCAGCGACAGGGGAAGCTAAGTACAGAAATAGATTAAAAAGATGAAAAAATAGGGGGAAAATACATGGAAAAGGGCAAAATGTACATACCTGCATTCTTTTTGTTCAGCTAAAAACAACTGTCTTGAAGAAGAGTCCTTTCTTCTCTGCTACCTTAGATTGGTTGTCAGAGATCACTGTTAAGACTCAATCTTAAAAAATATCCTAAAAAAAAGCAGCCTTGCAAACATCACAGCTAAGGTTGCAGTTGCCAACAGTTCTGTTTGAATTCACAAGGTGTACCACAAACACAGGCAGCATTTCAAAGTGGGTCTTTATTTTTTGAACTAATACAAAAGTAGCATGAAAGCAGCAAAGCAGCAACACAGAAACTCCACAGATCCATCCTGTACTAGTTGTTATTTCTGATTGTTTCAATTATAAATAGAGTGAATAAAGCTTCCATCCCCCTTGTAAGGGGTGGAATTCAGTAGAACTAACTTTTCTTCAGCCTGTTACACTTTTTTAAAGTACATTCACCTGAAAAAGATACATCCAGAAGCTCACTGACAGGGATTAGTAACACCTACTCCTTCTTTACGTCAGAACATAGCCTAACATGATGACAACAGCATTCTACCTGTAATAATACAGTAAAGAAAGTATTTTCCCAGTTGTTATTAATAGTCTAATCTCTTATATCCAGTCTTCTTTCCTAGCAAGCTCTGGCTTGCCTCTCTAGGGTCTGCCAGCTTGCAAGAAAGAACATTCACTTTCAGTCCTGTTCTCCAACTGGGTGACAAAGTAACCTGTAAAGATAATTAACAGCCTTAGTTTTTCCTGCTGTATAGCAATTTGAAATGCATTCTTTTCAAGTATCACACAGCATGTTTAATGGACAGATTTGGTTATTCATATTTTGCATTATTTTATATATGAGTACAGACATGTTGTGCTATATACCTGTCACTACTGAAGCAAACTACTTCATTTTTTTCTTGGGAATAGGGGCAGAGTGTGGGGAAGATGGAGATTAAGAACAGTTTTACTAAATTAAAAACAGGAGTCAGATTAGAGTTGTCCTAGAATAGGAGTTCTAAGTGAACAGGATCGATTCCAGTACACAGCATGCAATCAAAAAAGTGAAAGGTATTTCAGATAATAGCAGATCATTTAACAATTGATTCAGGTGTGGGAATGTAATATATTTGTTGCTTTAAGAAATGCAGATTTTAGATATATTATTTCAAAAAATTACATGTAACTGAGAAATATACTCAGATAACCTCACGTAGTGGACAATCTATTTCATACGACTATGACTTACTCTTGTCAACTTTATTTCTTATAATTATTAATTATAAACCTTCAGCCACAGAAGTCAGTAACTGGGCAAAATACATGTTCTTAAAGAAATAATAAATTTAATAAAAAAAGATGTTTTTGAAATATCAGCTCCTTGATTGCTAAGGGCAGTTTATTTCACAGTTTGCCTGAAAGAGCCCTGCCTTTATCTGATCCTTCAGGGACAGCCCCTATGAAATTACAACAAAGATTATTTACTTGGAATATTCAGAATATGTATAAAAAACTAATCCAAATGTTTAAAAGCTTGGCAGAATTAAGGTGGGAGTTTTTTCAGCACTATATATACTACTGAAGGGGAAACAGCCGCTGTTTTAAGTTAACATTAGATACTAACTTTAAAATAAATCTTGCTTCGTTCCAAAAGAAGTTGCCATTTTAATGCAGTCTTCTTGTCTTCTGTGAGACTGAGGAACTCGTGGACCTGTTAATAACATCACAGAGCAGTTCTTAAGCATATAGTTATAGCATCAGCTCACAGCAAAACGATGAGGAAAAATGCATCTTACACATTTCTATACATTTCTAATATCAGCTTTTCTATTTTAATGTAGTTTTTGGTGTGATATGTGCACCAAGGCAGTTAGATTAATCAGAATAAATTGCAGGGGTTTTGAGAATCAAAGTTAGGGAATTCAAATGATGTTCTCAGAAGGGTGAAATAATTAAAATAAAGCAGTATTCTGAATAAGGTATTACATTTAATACATTTCTTCTTATTAGCAGCTACTGACTTCTAACTTTTGACTTGTTAAAAAGCCATGTTTGTGTGTCCATATGTGCAATTTTTTTAACCAGTATACACATCAAGAACATTTACATGTATTTGTAATTTTCCTCACTCAGATCAAGTAAGAACAATTGGCTTCATTTCTACTTACTGTGCAGCCTAATGTTTCCTCAGCAACACAGTCAGAAAGGTAACAGGAAGAAAGTGTGCCTGTGTGATCTGTCAGATCTACAAGTATGTCAAAGCTTGCAAAAGTTGACTTTGAATCCAAAGAGACGTCGCTGCAGAAAGCGCACGTGTCTGACACTTCGCTCACTATAAAGCGGCATATTGAACTGCAACGTAAGAAGGTCATTTATGAATATATGCAATTCCTCCCTGTTTGAAACTGTTTTTCTAGGCTGAAACTTCCCAAGATAATTTTTGCCATTAAAAAAATTATCTTTTAAGCACTTAAGTCTGTCTGAGACAAAATGGCCTTTCTTCTGCTTCCCTCTAGGACCAGAAGGAGCAAGTCCTTCATAAAGCCAACTCCTCTTGGAATTCTACACAGCTGAAATTCACATGGCATCTCCAGAAGAGTTTTATTTCTTTTCCAGAACTGGACTAAAATATTGTTCTATCTAACTTGGTCAGGTGAAAAAGGACAAGCCCTTTTTAATATAATTTTAGATCAGGCAGTTGCTCACCATCTGTTGCGAATAACTTTATATACATTATCATCAATGTCCAGTGTAGAAATGTAGCCATAAATAATGCCATAGATGGGATCAGGTTTCCCATTGCTCTCTAAAGCCTTTTCTTTCAGCTGTTCCACAGTATAAACATCAACTATAGTTGCCACTAAATTTAAAAAGACATGTTATTTGCATCTCATAAAGAAACAACATAGAAAAACAGCAATTAAAATTGATCTTAAGGCAATATAAAGGAGATTTGATATAAAGCATCACAAAAGCCCCCCACACCTTCCTTTTGAAGCAGGCTTATCACTTTTTTTCACAGACCAAAAATGCAAGAGGGGACTCAAACCAGGAAAATATCTAATATTTAATCTTCATATTCCCCAAATAGTTTTTGACAATAATTTTCCCTCTCCCTTTTTCATACTTATTCAAGACAGAACCAATATGCCACACAGGCATCAACTGGCAGAGTCACCAAAACTGAAGCTACAGGACTGATTTTATAAGGAATAGTATCACAGTACCACAGAGTATTAGGGGTTGAAAGGGACCTTGGAGATCTTTGAGTTCAACCCCCCTGCCAGGCAGGATAATAATCTAAGTATAATCTAAATATAACACAGGTCACAGAGGAACGCATCCAGGCAAGTCTTGAAAATCTCCAGAGGAGACTCCACAACCCTCCTGGGAAACCCGTTCCAGTGCTCTGTGACCCTTACTGTAAAGAAGTTTGTCCTCATGTTAAGGTGGAACCTCTTGTGTTCTAGCTTGTAACCATTCCCCCTTGTCCTATCACAGGGCACAAGTGAGAAGAGGCTGTCACTTTCCTCTTGACACTTAGCCCTCATATATTTATAAATATTTATCAAATCCCCTCTCAGTCTTCTCCAGACTAAAGAGCCCCAGGTGTCTCAGCCTTTCCTCATAAGGCATGTGTTCCAGTCCCTTAATCATCCTTGTAGCCCTCTGTTGGACTCTCTCAAGCAAATCCCTGTCTCTCTTGAACTGGGGAGCCCAGAACTGGCCACAATACTCCAGGTGAGGTCTCACCAGTGCAGAGTAGAGGGGGAGGAGAACCTCACTTGCTCTGCTGGACACGGTCCTCTTGATGCACCCCAGGATACCACTGGCCTTCCTGGCCACAAGGGCACATTGCTGCTCCATGGAGAACTTGTCCACCAGGACTCCCAAGTCCTTTTCACCAGGACTCCCAAGTCCAGTAACAACTATCCAAACTTTAAACATTTGTGCAGGTGAGGCCTTAGTTTAGTTTCTATGACCATAAAGAGCAAGAACTTGATATTTCAGCCACACTGTGAAACTACACTACATAGGTAAATAAAATCAAAGTGTTTGGTTCCATGCTTACAGTTAATGGATTCTTTTGACTGCTCCTCTGTTTTATCATGCAGACCTCCTGATTGTGCACACTCTTTTATGAAGGTGAAGAGAACATTTGCTTCTGCTGTTTCTAGAAATTTTATTTTTAAAAGTTATTAATATATGGAGCATGTAAAAATAACAGCATAATTATATTTTACAGTTATTTATTCTGGTAGCACCAATACCTTCGTCTCTTGGAATTAGATGTGCTTTTTGCTTTTTTACTTTAATTGTTAGTCCTATAATGGAATATATGAGGGCTGCTTAGATTAAATTATTAATAATAATAGTAATAGTAATAAAATAATCTAGCCCATAATGATAATACTAACACCAAAGCAACAGTTTCACAGCTCTCACCTGGATTAGGTGTAATGATGGTTTTTGATATCACAGTTGCAGTCATACAATTCCGAAATTTGTCAAAATTTATTCTCACGTCTGCTGCAAATATTACTGCACACAAAAAAATCACCCTTGTTACTGTAGAGTAAGCATCACGAGAAGAACTACAGCCAAAGCATAGAAAACTAGACTATTATACCTGTTTCTCGTGGGATCCATCTCTGTGCAAGCTCAATAGATTCATTATCCCAACTAAAGTAAAAAAAGTTAATGTATCTAGACATTTTTGAAACAGCATCCAATTTGTTTAGCCCTAAACTACTAAATAAATATAATTAAATTGGTCAAAGGGGACACAGCTCCTTGAGTAGATGCACATGCAAATGCAATACCATGGATATTAATTGTTTGCAGCCAGACAGTATGGTTTACAGAAGGTCTAATCCAGTCCTTATTTTATCTCATGCCAAACAAGATAATATTAAGGGCTATTAGATTGATTAAAATTATTACACGCAGAATACACCTGAAAAAACAGCATTTTTCAGAGTTCTGAAAAAGCTATTTCTAACTAATGAAAATCACAGTTAAAATAACTGCTTATCAGCTGAGCCTTTTCTGTGGGAACAAGTTGATCATTCATGTCAGTAGGCCAGATGTGCAGCTGGCTTTCCAACACTGGAACCCTTGTAACTGATGAGACTAGGGTGATGTCACTGGTATCCCTCAGAAATGACAATGTGCTGGGTAGGACCCTTGATAAAATCTCATTCAGCTTGTCCTAAGTTTGGATGGTAAGAATACTGCTAAAACACAGTTTTGTTCTGGCATGTTTTGTTGTTGGTTTGTTGTTCGTTGTTTTTTTCTTAATCCTTAGGAAAATATTTAAGATATTATATTTTAAATACATACTAAGGCTCTGAGCAACCTCCTCTAGTTGCAGATGTCCTTGCTCCCTGTATGGGGGTTGGAGCAACTGTTTAAATGCCATTTCCTGAATTAGTTCAAATTCCACATTAAATAAATAAAACTATTTGGAACTAAGCTTCTTTTTGCCATTCATGAGCTATCAGTCTGTCAGCAAGTCATAAAACAAGACAATGCATATCCTGATTTATAATTCACTGATGAATCTCACATACTGCTGCCTCATCACAGCTGCTGCCCAAATAACCATACTTTTGAATTTAAAAGTAGTAGTGTAACAGTATATGTTATACTTCTTTCTTTACCTATTATTGAATTAATTTGTGTATTTCAGTGAATTAAAAAGCTTTTTACCATACTAGAGGAAAAGACATCTCTGTTTCATCATACAGCTTTACTTCACACCTCTGACCTTTTCTCTTGTCTGAAGTTGTAAAATACTTTGGCTCCCCAACCTTTAAGAAGAAACAGAAGCAGTCACTTTTCCTCTACTAAGTGTTTAGGAGGATAAAAGTGATAGCCTAGAAAACAGAAGATTTAAAAAATGGGGAAAACAATATATCCCAACAAAGTACACCATTAAAAGAAAATCTATACACCACTAGAAGTTTTTAAAAGTAATTTTACTTCAAGATAAAGGGATGTATTTTATAATAATTCATGGTTTAGATATTTGCAAGTTGTCTACTGATGGCACATGCATGATTTCAAAAAGCCAACTGATGTAGGACATTTCCCTTCCCTTAATTACTCCCCTCAAGTTGATGAAAATCTCAAGTAGCTCATATGGTTGTTGTAACTCCACTGCCGACTTAAACAAACAAACAAACAAACAAACACTGTGATTCCTGTCCACCATGAGTCTCAAAATCCATATTTACTCTCACATCAATTAAGTTATCCATGGTACATTAGAAAAAACACCACTCTGTTGTGGGTTCTTAACTTACTGACATCACAGCTGCAAGCACGTTAAGGATTCTTCCATTGAGGCTTTGTCCATTTGCAGTGATATCACCCAGTGAATAATAATCCTGAGGGTCCTTGACAGGCAGATGCAACAGAGAAAGCAGTTTGGTATCCATTTCATAACAGGAAAACGTTTTGACCATGGAATGATTTTCACTGAGCAGCAGTTTGTAGCAACTAGATAATATGTATAAAACAAAACACATCAATCACCATTTCACTCACCAATACAGGAACATTGTAAAATGTGCATTCAATTCACATGAAAATAAGTCCTCGTTTATTCCTCTATTGTTTTCTCTAAATATATTGAAAAGATGGATTAATCTGTTTGGGGTTTTTTTTAATTATATGTTTTTTTCTTACAGAAGACTTTTTATGGTGTATGTTAAACTTCTTCAGAATCAAAAAGCCCGTATGAATTGCTAACAATGTACCATACATATTTGTAAATCTTTCAGTCCTTATCAGTCACTAAAAATAAAATAAGTTTCAAAATGTCTGTAGTCCAAGTAATTGAGAGGTTTTGGCATCACAACATAATAAAACCCTATAGAGTCAGACTGGATTTAGTAAAGTGCTTTCAAAATATCCCAATGACCTCAATAATATTAAAAATGTGCTGTTTGCAAGTGGAAATAAGACATTCCAAATATTCAATACATTCTGAATAAATATATTTTACAAATTCTTGCAAATTCTGTACATTTAGAGAGGAGCTCTTTTCCTCAGTTAAATTTCTATCTGATATTTGTTCTTTTTCTTTTTTTCCATTGAGCCAGGAAATTAGTAGTGTATCTAATGACTACAGCTCTACATTTGCCATGAAGCTTAGAGAGGGCCTGCGAGTAAGAAAATAAAATTTCTGACTTTTGTATATGCAACATTCATATGCCTGCCATATGATTAAAAATATTAGAATGTGACCAATTAGGAAAGAAACTCTACTTAAAGAACTGAATATGCGTCTGTCTTTACCTAACATCTGCATCTTAGAGATCTAAAATAAGATAAAATACTTCTAAGTTTTGACTTGCAGTGTAAGTTTAATACATTAGTTCAAACTGTTCACATTTTAGAGATTATTCTGAGGCAATATAAATACATTTTAAGATACAAAATAAATTTTAAATGCATTACCAAATAAGTAACAAATTGTATTATCGCTTATTAAAATACCTGCTAGATAAACCTGTCATGTGAATGGATTTTTAGAAGGACACACCATCCATAAAATTAGTAAAATACTTAGGCAAAATCAACTCATATACTTTGAGTAGGCTGTATTCAGAGAATGACTTTTGCTCTTTTTAGTTAAAAAAACATTTTTACTTTATAACCAGATACAGAGAAATACATTGAGATTTCTTGTTCTGGTAGAACACAGGAAGAAAGTATGGCTGGTAAAGGTGAATCACCCCGAATATTTCCATCACTTGCCTGTTGCTGCAACCAGCTGGTGACTCATGTAAGTATCAAGACTCATGTAAGTATTTGATCTTTCTGGCAGGAACTATGCTTTACATTTACCTGGGAGTCACAGGGCTGAATTTTTCTTCCCTTTCCATCTCCTTTGACTGAACTAAAGGATTTTCTATTGTAACTACAATAAAACATAAGTAACATTACACTATATACAAGATAGATAGCTTTTAAAAATGCTTGGTTTTAAGGTTGAAATGGACGGGAAGAGAGTCATGAGTTTTATCCACTCTGATCTAGCAGCCACAGGCAGCAAAGGCTTTCTATTAACCTAAGAGAAAAGGGCAGACAGGAAATAAATATTTTTGTTGTGTTCTTATGAACAATCATAGTCATATGGATAACTAAATGAAGACAACCCTCAAACTACTTCACAGAGTTTATTGTTTGTCATTTATAAGGACTGAATATAATGCAATAATTTAGATCGATTGACTACAGGTAAGTTCTGGGTAGCTGCATTCAGTCAGTTTGTATCTGGTCTTTTTGTTGACAAATTTACTGGTTTAAAATTTAAATCCTTGGTGTCTTCTTCCTCTTTATACTTAACATAGCTGAACAATTTGTTTCCAATTAGACTGTTTTCTAAGTCCTTGGAGAAAAATATAACAAAACCACAAACACATTACAGTGATTTACTGGGGGGAAGGGGGGGGAGAAGCACGACACATTCAAACAGAAACACGTTAACATACCACAGTCACCAACTCTAAAGCTCTCTGAAAGTGGTTTGATATACTCTTCTCTGCCCCAGGAAGTTACATTTATGAAGTAAGTCGGTGAATCACGAATAGTAAAACAGAAGGTGTATCTTTCAGACCCAATGTCTGCAAAAATAAACAACGCTGTTACGATTCATTAGCACAGCCTGATTTCAATCTAGAATATATGTATAAAAACTGTGATTCCGAGGCTTTCCTAGATGTTTGGCATTAATTTCCCACCCGCAGGCTGGCGAATACCACTAGAGGTCAGCAGACGGTTCAGTAAAGCCACTGGTGCTCCGGAACAGGGAGCAATCCACGCCCTGGTTGTACCTGCACCATCCCTTCCGCGTATACATGTAAAGTTTAAATTTAGGCGACACCGCACAAACTTACAGTTCTAATAAATAAAAGAACCGTTACGACGCTACATTCCAGGCACTAGAAAAACACATAAACAGGGCTAAGCAATGAAGCCACGCTATGAAGGAACAGACAACAAGCCCAAATTTTTTAACAGGCAGCCTGTCTGGGTGGTGTGCCCGTGTACAAGATCACCACGGTGACATACAGGGCTGCAGGTCACAGGCAGCATCACTGTCCGCAGTACTGAGAGGTTTAAGTGAATAAAGGCAAGTATTTCCAGCTCTGGGGAAAGTTTGTGCCCAAGAAGGTCTCAGTCTCTGAAATGCTGCACTCCTTTTCCCCTCACAGATAATTAAAAATATTTTATTTCTTTATTTTTTTTTCTTTTTTTTTTTTTTTCCCATTCTACATTTTTGCACTAAGAAGTCTGTTTATCATTTAAATACTGATTTCAGTCATCTATGCCAAATTATACCATATAAGAAAACGAAGTAAAAACAGTTAAAAGAGACCGTACTTTTTCTGTCTGGAAAGCCTCTGACATCTGTTTTCCCAATAACCACACCGATTACATTCTAAAAAATAAAGAGATTATAGAATACAAGTATTAAACACAGATGTATATGATTAATTAGATTTCATGGACTTATTCTCTACTGATGATAATAAACGTACTTCTGACTAGTAATCATTTTAATCAACTTATTCCACAGTACCACATGAACTAAGGACTAAAACATAAACATACCATTTTACTTGAAGAAAAAGAGTGACTAATAAAAATATTAAAAGAAATACATCTGTTTCTGTTTGTAAAGACAACAGGGAGGGATGAAAGTACATCCAAAGCATTCCCAGTGCTGGCTGTTCTGCAGCCATCTCTCCTCAGGTAAGCAGCAATAGTGTTGTTTCATGCTCTCTACACAGGTCTCAGATCTCTTTAAATGCACCATGAGAAGTCTGGACAGGATTTATTTCACAGTTCAGTGTCCAAGGTTTTCCCTGCTGTCAGTAGCAGTACAGACAGGTGTACAGCCACAGGCAGAGCAATTTCTTCTGTCCACATCTCAGCAATGTACATTTGTACAAGTGTCTCTTTCTTGTTGCCTCGTCACAAAGCTAGTAAAGAGTCTAGAGCACGTGTGGTGAGGAGCAGCTGAGGGACCTAGGGTTGCTCAGGCTGGAGAAGAGGACTCTCAGGGGACACCTTCAAAGCCCCACGTGGAAATGTGGTGCTGAGGGACATGTTTTAGTGGTGCCCTGGCAGTGCCAGGTAAATGGTTGGACTTGATGATCTGAAAGGTCTCTTCCAATCAGAAAGGCTTCTTCCAATTTAGGATTTCAGAGGTAAGCATTGAAAGCTAATGTGGTAACAACGACTGCAAGGGTCCTTCAGAACCTGAAGCATCCCACATCATCTCCATTCCACATGTGCCACTGGACTTTCTCCTTCCAGAAGTCAGCTAGCAAGAGGCAGTATGAGAAGTTAATAATCCACACCGGCTGGATTTTGCACCTCTCCAAAAGGAATGCAGCCTGACTGACCTCACTATAGCTACACAATACTGACATGTGCTCAACCCTCGACCTCTGATCCCCAGCTTACTCTGAATCACTAGGTGGAGCAAGGTAACTGCCTTATCCCAAAGAGATGGAAATGAACTCATGGAGAGGACCTGTCTGTACAACAGTTTCATAATCTAGTTCTTCCAGTCTTTATAAGAGTTATTTTCTGTCCATAACATGCAGTGGTTTCAATTACGATTTTGTTTATCCTTGGTTTTGTTTGCTAAAAAAAAACCCAAACATTTCCATTAAATCAGAGTGCAACAAACTCTGCATCCCACTGCCAGCCATAACTACTGACATTTTAGGGTGACTCTTCACATGAATTAAACTGGTGTAAATCTTCAGTCTCCAAAAGAGACCTCCCCTGTCCCTGCTGTGAATACGTCCACGCTCTGGTGTCAGCACTAAGTCTGCACAGCAAGCTGGCAGAAGGAAGTAATCTGTATGGAAACTATTTTAGGAGAGGGAAGAANCAGGCAGCATCACTGTCCGCAGTACTGAGAGGTTTAAGTGAATAAAGGCAAGTATTTCCAGCTCTGGGGAAAGTTTGTGCCCAAGAAGGTCTCAGTCTCTGAAATGCTGCACTCCTTTTCCCCTCACAGCTAATTAAAGATCTTTCACTGGATCATTATTCTCACTTTTTCTCTAGGCGTATACAATAAATTGAAACTAGTGCTACTCAGACCAGGAATTACTTGTTTCATGCCTCAAGACATCTCCTTGACATTTCTGTTTTAAGAGAGATTGAATAGAGAGGGACCAGACCAATTCCAGGAATATTTATAGAACAGGGGCTTCATATCTGTACCATCTCCTTCAGACCCTGAAACACTTCCATGATGGAGCTTTTCCAAACAAATTCTAATTGATAAGGTTTAGCCAAACTAAAGCTTCTCTTTCATCTTGGTTCTCAAAAACACATTTCTTTTTTTTTTTTTTTTCCCATTCTACATTTTTGCACTAAGAAGTCTGTTTATCATTTAAATACTGATTTCAGTCATCTATGCCAAATTATACCATATAAGAAAACGAAGTAAAAACAGTTAAAAGAGACCGTACTTTTTCTGTCTGGAAAGCCTCTGACATCTGTTTTCCCAATAACCACACCGATTACATTCTAAAAAATAAAGAGATTATAGAATACAAGTATTAAACACAGATGTATATGATTAATTAGATTTCATGGACTTATTCTCTACTGATGATAATAAACGTACTTCTGACTAGTAATCATTTTAATCAATTTATTCCACAGTACCACATGAACTAAGGACTAAAACATAAACATACCATTTTACTTGAAGAAAAAGAGTGACTAATAAAAATATTAAAAGAAATACATCTGTTTCTGTTTGTAAAGACAACAGGGAGGGATGAAAGTACATCCAAAGCATTCCCAGTGCTGGCTGTTCTGCAGCCATCTCTCCTCAGGTAAGCAGCAATAGTGTTGTTTCATGCTCTCTACACAGGTCTCAGATCTCTTTAAATGCACCATGAGAAGTCTGGACAGGATTTATTTCACAGTTCAGTGTCCAAGGTTTTCCCTGCTGTCAGTAGCAGTACAGACAGGTGTACAGCCACAGGCAGAGCAATTTCTTCTGTCCACATCTCAGCAATGTACATTTGTACAAGTGTCTCTTTCTTGTTGCCTCGTCACAAAGCTAGTAAAGAGTCTAGAGCACGTGTGGTGAGGAGCAGCTGAGGGACCTAGGGTTGCTCAGGCTGGAGAAGAGGACTCTCAGGGGACACCTTCAAAGCCCCACGTGGAAATGTGGTGCTGAGGGACATGTTTTAGTGGTGCCCTGGCAGTGCCAGGTAAATGGTTGGACTTGATGATCTGAAAGGTCTCTTCCAATCAGAAAGGCTTCTTCCAATTTAGGATTTCAGAGGTAAGCATTGAAAGCTAATGTGGTAACAACGACTGCAAGGGTCCTTCAGAACCTGAAGCATCCCACATCATCTCCATTCCACATGTGCCACTGGACTTTCTCCTTCCAGAAGTCAGCTAGCAAGAGGCAGTATGAGAAGTTAATAATCCACACCGGCTGGATTTTGCACCTCTCCAAAAGGAATGCAGCCTGACTGACCTCACTATAGCTACACAATACTGACATGTGCTCAACCCTCGACCTCTGATCCCCAGCTTACTCTGAATCACTAGGTGGAGCAAGGTAACTGCCTTATCCCAAAGAGATGGAAATGAACTCATGGAGAGGACCTGTCTGTACAACAGTTTCATAATCTAGTTCTTCCAGTCTTTATAAGAGTTATTTTCTGTCCATAACATGCAGTGGTTTCAATTACGATTTTGTTTATCCTTGGTTTTGTTTGCTAAAAAAAAACCCAAACATTTCCATTAAATCAGAGTGCAACAAACTCTGCATCCCACTGCCAGCCATAACTACTGACATTTTAGGGTGACTCTTCACATGAATTAAACTGGTGTAAATCTTCAGTCTCCAAAAGAGACCTCCCCTGTCCCTGCTGTGAATACGTCCACGCTCTGGTGTCAGCACTAAGTCTGCACAGCAAGCTGGCAGAAGGAAGTAATCTGTATGGAAACTATTTTAGGAGAGGGAAGAAAGAGTGTAGAAAAACTTCCTTTTCCTTGATCAACTTATTGTGTAACTACACTAGCACTAGTTTCACCAAAGAGGAGGAGAGGGACATGCCTGCAGTGGGGAGCACTGCCACCAACCACATCACAAGTGTAACCCCCTGTGAGGGTCTTGGCCTTTGCTCTGCTTCACTCCTAAAAATTAAACAGCAAAGTAATAAAAAAAAACCCAACAACAAAAAACACACACAGAAAAAAAAACAACCCAAACCACATGGTTCTGATACTTGGAATGCTCAGCTGTTTTAAAGTCCTAAACACGTACTGATCCTTCTATCAGGAGCTACTAGTGAATTGCTTTTGTGTTATAACACTTTCTTTGCTCTATGTGGCTAATTGCAATATTCCATATTATTTGTAAAATTAAAGCTGTCAATGGGAGTTATATGATCACTATTTGAGAGTAACTGTGAGGACAGATTAAACTAGCTTTGCTGGAGACCAGGAGTTCGAAATGTTAGAAAGAATATATTCGACTGCTGTGACTGAAACATCTCCCTTATGAGGAAAGGCTGAGAGACCTTGGACTTTTTACTCTGGAGGGGAGAAGACTGAGAGGGGATCTAAGTAATGTCTATAAATACATGAATGCTGTCTCTTTTCACTTGTGGCCTGGGATAGGACAAGGGGCAGTAGATCCAAGCTCAAGCACAGGAAGTTCCACCTCAACATGAGGAAGAACTTCTTTACTGTAAGGGTTACAGGGCACTGGAACAGACTCCCCCAAAGAGGATGTGGAGTCTCCCTTTCTGGAGACTTTCAAGACCTGTCTGGATGCATTTCTGTGTGATCTGCTATAATTCTATCCTTCTCTGCAGAGAGGATGGACTCAATGATCTTCAGAGGTACCTTCCAACCCCTACCATTCTGTGATTCTGTGATATAAAGTCCCTTATCCTAGTTCACCCTTTTTCTGTGATTTCTCTTTCATTTGTTTAAAATAAAGAAAAAAGGGCTAAGTGGTGTCCCTCACAAATAAAAGCTGTGTAAACAGGAAAACTCTGTGTTTTCACTCTCTTTACAAGCATCAGAACATTTACAGCTCTGCAGACACTGCATCTGCATCAGACTGCACAGGGAAATGGGATTATACCACTGCTTGCAGTGCATCGTATGTGAGAAAGTGCTGCCTCAGAAGACACATTACTGCTGGTGTAGGGGGGGAAATGCTGCAATCCATCATCTTGGGGATAAAAGAATGAAATACTTTGCTTCCAAGACTTCCTATCTTTTGTTCAACCACTTAAAACCTGAAAGAGAAAAATACTATTTCACAGCACACTCCCCTGTCCAGCTCTTACTCCAGTGGTGATGGTCCTCACTCATACCAGGGCAACAACAAAAAAACATACTCATACATCTGTAAGAATCTGCCAACTACAAAGCTTTTCTGTCTGTTAAGTTTACTTTTTGGTTCACCCTACTCTCCTTGTACTCCCACAAGCAAAATTCTTCCAAAACCTGTTTTTTGTCCTAAACGAACAGAAATGGTCCTATCTCACATGTAATTGGGATATTTTTATCCAGTTAAAACATGAGAGTTTTGTTTGAATAAATCAGGACTATGCTACGTAGCCCAGAGTGACTGAGCATACAGGTAAAGGCTGCAGGATTGGGCCTTATGTTCCTAGCTTGTGGTGAAAGACTATTGTAGGTTATAGCTGTATTGTGACTACATAATGCTGACTCTATGTGGCTTTACAAATTCAGCATCCATTTAAAGTATCACAAAGAAGCCTCTGATACTTTCATGCATTGAATTGTCCAGTCGATACCTATAGTTGTGGTATCCCCACACTACGGACAACAGCATCAGTTTTCATTTTGCTGGTTTGTACACGAAGAAGGCAAGGTCCTTTATATCTAGCAATTATACTAATGCTATTAGTATCTAAATACACATCAATTACATAATTTTGCAGTAATATAACCCAGTCATATACAATTTCACTTGAGAATAGAAGTACTATGTCCATGAGACTTACAGGACGAGCAAGATTTGGATGCAGATCTGAAAGTGCAACAAAGTCCCGTGCTGAGCTAGAATAAGCCATTCTTTACCTGTAACTTGAGAAAGCTAATTTAGATATTTTTTTTTAAATCCAAACAAATAACTTAAAATTATTCATAGTGAGAATAACAAGTCGTCTTTTAACACAAATGTTTTGAGCTAAATTGTATCTCTGTGTTCAATGAAAAGCATTTAAAAACATTTGAAGTAGGCAATCCTTTACTGTTTTTATTTGGCAATGTAAGTTACGACATTTATTATAACTACTTATGCTTCTCAAATAAAGGTCTGTAATTTTTATTTTATTTATTCATCATTAAATGACTCCATTAGCACCAGCTTCTGAAAAATATTTACCCTCCTTTTCCTGCCTGGGAAGTCCAGCTGAATTTAATGAGGCAGTTCATATATAAAAGGCCATTTACATGGGAGGAATAAAAAGTGTTGGTTTACAAACCACCTTACCTGAGGTTTCGGACTTAACATTAAACTACTTTAAAATGTGAGTTCATTCTTTCCTCAAAGTAGAAAAGTTTTGCATTTATTACTTTTTTTATTTTTTTTTTTTTTTCTTTTTTTTTTTAATAAGTAAAAGTTATTTTCAGGCTGCCAACATCACATTACTGCCCATTACTGTGAGGAACTGCACACTTTGGGCCCTCTCTGCTGATGACAAAGTCAGGCCATGGATGCTTTGTTAGTCCATCTGAATGCCTCTTATTATTTCATGGGTACCTTCAGAGACATTATTGATATTTAGCAAAGAGTTGTCAGATTCTATTTGTTTCTAAAAGGAACCATCAAGTTGTCCAGATTTCAATAACCTTTAATATGAAAGAACTGCTGACATTTTTTCAGAGGATGCCTGTTCAAACTTTGTAACAAAAGTCCTGAATGGCTTCCACCATCTTTATACCTGGCACCTTGTGTGAGAATTGTTAACCATTTCATTGAGCATTAGTGTAATGATCCATTAAACACACTAGAAAAGAAACAGTCTACATTTTTTAAAAGTAAGCAGTTATCTGAGAGCAAAGTGATTTCTCCAAAAAAGCATTTCAAACTAAACTCTAACAGGAAGATACCCTAAATTTCCCTTACAAAACTACTGAGTCCCTCAAACCTATTCCCATCCTATTTCATGGAAGAATTCACATTCACTAGTGTAGGAAAGTCACCTCCACTATCCCTCCAAGGCACAACAATATTCTCACCTCGAAAGAAGTTAAATATTATTAAATGACGTACCTCACACCGCAGCTGAATCCTGTTAAAGAAAACACCTATGAAAGGAAGATCAGAGAGGCAGTTTATGATGTAAAATGCTCCCGATCCTGGCAGAGGAGTCTGCAGAGGACAATGTCTCCCCTCAGTCACCCCCTGAGGCAGGCACCAGGCTACCCAGGATAGCTGAGGGAACTTTCTCACCACCACCCAGAATCAGACCTTTTTCTAAGAGAAAGAACACAATGGAAAGCACAAAAAATAACAGCCTTTAGCACCACCCACTCACATCCCAAACTGGTGTCTGGCACCAGAAGAGTTTGTACCCCTGGAATCAGGCCGACCCCTACACCACAAGGGGAATTTTTTTATCCACCATCCTCATTCTTTTGTCCTTCTGAAAACCAAATAGCTCATGGTGGGCATTCAACAGCCCTACCTACCACCAAGGGGTCCTGGGGGAGGCACAGAGCAGCCGGGATGGGAAGGAAGCACCCTGGAAGGAAGGTGTGAGGTGCTGAGGATGAGACAAAATGGCGACAGGCACCACAGGCGGGAAAAGGGCTTTGCATGCTCTCGCTGCACGTGACCTTCCTTCAGGGGTCTGAGAGGAACAGTGCAAGGGCAGCCAGGGCTCCACACAGGGCACTGGCCACAGCCCTTGGGTTCAGAGGATGGCTTCACAAAAAAAAAACCCAAACAAAAAAACCCAAACCAAAACAAAAAATATAAAAATACCCAAACCTCACCAGAAGTTCAGAGTCCTGCAACTTTGACATACCCCAGCCCAGAGCACTTCAATCAGCAACTTCCATGTCAGGTCCAGAGCTGAGGGTTCAGAGTTTGAGTTTCACTTTCTTTTGCCACTCCCTCCATCTGTGAGGCTTTCCTCGAGTCCCTCACCATTACTGCTCCATCTGTCCCTCTGGGGCAGCAGCTTCATCCTGATGTACAGAAGTTTACCCAGGTAGGATGTCAACTTGAACCAGCTGAATGTTTTACCTTTTTTTTTTTTTCTTTTTTTTTTTTTTTCCTAACAAAATTCCCGTATATTCTTCCATCTTCCTGGAAGATTTTTTTCCCAATCAAATACATTTCAGCACAATCTCTAATAGGGCTCAGGTCCCTGGACTTAAAGCTCACAAAGCAGCGGCCCAGAAATCTAAAGTCAGGCTAATTCTGCTACAATTATAAATGTCCAACACACCAGCAAGAAAAAGGAAATTTCAGTAAGCTTTGAAGAACTATTCCCTAGTTTGTTTTTTGTTTGTTTTTTTTTTCCTAAGGAAAAATAAAATTTATTTGTATTGATTTGAACAGAGAACAGATGGGTTTTCAGGCCCTACAGAAGACTGGAGTAAGGCATTTTTGTCCATTTATATTGCATATAAACTTATTTTTTAATCAAATCAATATTCTTCACTTCTGTATTGTCAAAAAAATTTTACTCTCCATGAGTAATTTTATGACCTCAAGGTCACAACTGTTGAAGTTCTTAGTGTAGCCTGACAAATTCCCTCTTCATTCTGTATTACAGGATCTTTCATTTCTTCAATTAAACAGCTGAAAATGGATACCACCTCTGCTCTCATATTTATTGTGTCACTAAAGTCCAGGGTCATTACACTGTGCTGATGACAAACAACATGCCAGGGAACTGATAACCTGCGTGGGTTATGTTCGTTGGTTTGGTTTTGTTGGATTTTCTTTTAAGTCACCTTTTATACAGTATGATCCGTGAATCTAACTTTGTTCCATAGGTTTGAAGTCTCCAGTCAATAAAGGAGGTAATTTTGTTATTAGTTCTGTTGTTTTAATTATCTCAAACAAGCAGAAGATAACAAATCTGGTGATGAGGGTACTAATCAAGTGGGAAGGACAACTCATTGGCTAGATGGAAAATGCTGGCAAAGGTACAAGTCTCATTCTTATAACCGTAACTTCAAAGTAAACCAGGAAAAAAAACCCCAAACAACCAACCACCTGAAAGGATATCTGTGAGGTCTCCACCACTGCAGAGGGTGAAAAAAGCTGGATCATAGCCCATGGGTTTTGATGGGACATAAGCTCCTGATTAAATAGAGTCCTGCTGAACCATGCTGAGGCCTTGTGCTGCTGCCCAGCATGGTCATCACTTCCATTTAGGTTTTGTCCAGGCTGAGCTGCTTTTCTCTCACAGGCACAAAGGGCAGGTGAAACCCAATGCTGCGGTGTCTCTGGCCCAGGGCTGCAGGCTTTGTTTCATTTCAAAGCCACCAGAACAAGGATTCTGTTGTGCACAGCTCCTTGGCGTCCTTGTAGCCTCCGTAGACGTCTAATGATCAAGTGGGTTTGCTTTGTGGTTTAGTTCCAGTTCCATTTTCAATGTGCCTAGGTTGGGAAAAAAAAAACCCAAACAAAAACAACCTACAAAAAAAAACTCAACCTACTTTTTACTTTCTCATTATAGCTCCTGTTAGGCAGATGTTATCATCTCCTCATGAAAGGATGCACCAGTCTGGTCAAAGGCACAAAGGCAGAAGACATGCAGACATGAGATCAGAGTTATTTCCCTAGAAGATGTGATTAAAGACTGAATTTCTGGCTTGCAGATACTGGGAAGTTATTTGACGGATGTAGCTGTCTCACAATGATGCTGTTACTTCTGCCATTTGTACAGCACATTGGCACTATGGTCAGTGATTTGGACTTCTGTGAGTTACTATAAACAAATAACATATTTTTTGGTACTTATAATAAACAAATGTCTAACCTGAATTTCTCCTGCTAATTTACAATGTCAGATGATTCTCCAGGTCAGGAATTTTTAATAAAAAAGTGAACCTGCAAAAAGAAAAGCTACTCAGCCTGTGTTCAGTTTTTTTCAAGCTTTCCTCCTCAATTGACCTCAAAGTGGTCTCTAAAAGAAAGCAGCACCACTATCTCCCTTTGACAATTGGAAAAACAGTGGCAAGAGGAAGACCAAAATCAGTTTTCCCAAGGGGCACAGACCACACATGGGGATCTGCTCCCTGCTCCAGAACCAGCCACTGTGGGATGGCAACAATATTAATTCAGTATTTTTCTGATCTAATGCTTGATCCTTGCAAGGTCCAAGTGATTTTAAACTCCAGCACTTCCGCAGCACTTAGCACTCTGCCAGCTTCCCTCTGCAAGCACCAGGGACTTCCCATAGGTGGCTGCAAATTGCACAGTCCCTGCTCATTAGGTCTTCATGAATGGATTTATTTAAATTACACTTGCTGGCACGGCCAAGGAGTGCAAATGTCATTTCATATCTCACTTAGTGATTCGCTATGTGACAGTTGGTACTGTTTGCATGCTGGGGAAGCCTGGCCCCGGCCAGCAACACCAGGGGTGTTTCAGAAATTGTTTTCAAAAGGATCTTCAAAGTAAGAACAATAAAACAAGTATTTGCTCTCCATGTTTTACACTGCCCACAGAATTTACGGAGAAGGCCCATTTAATATTTATACATTCTTAGGACAAAAAGAATCCCTGAAATGAAAAGAGCAGACCTGTAATTTTATGTAATTCACCTGGCTGAATGCATTAAAAGCAGCAAATTATTAAAGGTATTCACTATTCAGCAGTTTTGGCTGATACCTGAACTGGCTGACAACACAAAGTGCTGATGGAGTACCGATGGACACCTTCAGCAGCAGCAATGCAGGCGCTGATGCAGCCAACAGGTGTTCAGTGTGTTGAGAGATATTTACATTTTTTCCCATCACTGCAGTGAGTCATTGCTCACTCTGCCCTGTTTCTCCTTCATTCTGGCCCCCAGCACTAGAGTCATCCTTGTGCTGTTTCAGTGGGATTTCCTTGCTCTGAGCAGCACTGAGAACTCTAGCACCACAAGAAAATGGAGTAACACAGAGTTTAATTTTAAAATAAAACTGGGCTCCCCCAGTTCAAGAGAGACAGGGAACTATTGGAGAGAGTCCAGCTGATGTTACAAAAGAGACTGGAGCATCTCTGTGCCCAGGCCAGGCTGAGAGCCCTGGGGCTGTTCAGCTGGAGAAGAGCAACCTGATCTGATCAGTGCTGACCAAGAGCTAAAGGGCCCCTAGGAGGCAACAGGATGGTGACAGACTCTTGACAGGGGTAGCCAGTGGACAGGACAAGGGGCAACGGGCACAAATCAGAACCCAGGAGGTTTAATCTGAGCAGGAGGATAAACTTCTTTGCTGTGAGCATGTCAGAACTTGGCCCAGGCTGCCCAGAGAGGTTGTGGAGTCTCTCCTTCTCTGGAGAGATTCCAAACTCACCTGGACACTGCAATGCTGTGGGTGATACACCCACTGCTCTGGGTGACCCTACTGTGTCAGTGGGGTGGCACCAAATGATCTCCAGAGGTCCGTTCCAACCTTTACCATACAAATGTGAACATGAACCATGGCTGGTTCCCACCTAATCTGTGCTATTTTTGTCTGCTTTGGTCAAGGGAAGACACCAAGACCTGAAGCTGGTGCATACCTGCAGCAGTGCCTGCATTCCCATGGGCAGCTCAGACACCAAACACATACATGAGCAAAGAGCACCACACACCAAGGGCTCAGGTGGGGACACCAACAGCTTTCTTCTGTATGAGGAGAGCCCTACTGCTGGAAAAAAAAAGAAAAAAAAAAAAGAAAAAAAAAGGAAAAAGGGCTTTCAGGTGTAAAGCCATGCGGGACATGCAAGTGCTGCTCTTCCCAGCTTGCAGGAAGGACAGAGTTTTGAAAAAAACAGCTGCTCACAAGACAACAAAGTCTCCTTGTTCTCACCGATGAACTCAAATGAAACTGCTTATAACCAACTGCAGCCTTCCTGGCAGGCAGGGAGCGGGTGGCATCTGAAGGGCTCGAATACCCATGCATGGCGTTTCTGATTGCGTCCACACTTGGGGGAAGGCAGTATCCTCAATCTCCAAGGCAGGGCCTGAGTGCCCTTTCATCAGCAAGCTCAATTCTTAACTATTTCAGTGCTAATTAATCCCATTCATGCAAGGGTGGAGCAGAAATGTCACGCAACACAGTGCCAAGGCAACCCAAGTCAGAGAGGAAAGCAAGAAGTTGGTTCCAGGCCGTCAGCACCAGCCCGTGCACTGAAACCAGCTCACATCAGGTGGCCAGTGCTGAGTTTGAGCAAAAAATAAACACAATCAAAATCCAAGGCCTTCTGGATAGTCACCACATAGTTGGTGTATTTTCGGCAAATAGCTTGCAAATAAATGTATCCCAGAACTAATCCTTCTATGTTTTGTTTTGTTTTGGGTTTTTTTTTTATATCAGAAAGTCAGAGTACAACATCTGTATAAGAATTCACTGCTTGAAAATACAGACATGAGTCTTTTTTCCTCAGTTCTTTCTCTGCAATACTCTACCATCCTCTTGGAAGGTCAGGCTTTGATTGCTGAAGATCTTAAAGCTCTCAGCCTGTTGTTCAGCTTCCCTGAAACTACAGCAGTGGAAAGTGCTTATTTTTGGAGGCACCAAGCAGCACAAGAGCATTCCAGCTAAAGAGAATAACTTTTCCTGCACACAGTTCCAAAATAATTTAAGTGAGGTCAGGGAAATTACTTGGATTTTCATCACTTTCCTCAAGTTTAGAATTTCCTCCTCCCTCTCTGAGCAAACAAGTGATGAATAGTTTCCAACAAAACATCATGATTTAAAAAATACAATTAAAAATATTTTTAGTGACAGCTCCCTGACACAGGGGAAGAATGCTTTGGGAGGGAAAAAAAAAAGTATTTAGCATCACTTGGCTGCAATTCAAACATTTTCAGCTATTTGAATCAATGAAACCAAATCCAAATTAATTATATCTGGATTTCAGTTTGAGACACATGATACAGAATAATACCAATTAGGACGTGGGATGAGCGCCTTCCACTGACAAGACTTGTGGAAAATCCTTCCAACCTCCACTTACTCCAATTTCCAACCAAGTCTAAACCTCAGTCCCTGCATAAGCAGTTCATAAGGAGGAAAACTTGGGATGTAATTCTCAAAGACATGTGGGGATGGCTGTAACAGAAAACTGGGATCTTAGAATAAATAAAAATCTTTTCCCTCACCACAGAATTCAGTGAACAGAGCACCAGTGAAATCCAAACGACCCGTCCAAGCTAAACTTTCCAGCAAAAATAGACCTTTGATCTCATGGCTGAGCACTTGGCCCCAGCACGGCAGTGGCAAACCTCCCATCACCTCCGAGAGCCAGGACCACATCCAGCCCCTTCCTAGGTAATCGTGTGTCAACATTTCCACAGTATGCTTGGCTGACTGTCAGCCAGCTCGTTAGAAAATTCCTCAAGACTGACAGTGACCTTTTAAGTTTTTATCCATTAGAAAAACAAAATCTCCCCCCTAAAGCCTGTCTGGAGCGTGAGGGTATGAGATTTGATCAAAACAGGACTTTATCAACAAATTTACCCTTAAGAAAATGAACACTAGAGGTCAATCTAACAGCTTGTCCCGGAAATATATATCCCTGGAATAAAATATTACAGACTTCTTGTATACTGTACACCTCTCTAACTAAATCCAGATTCTCTGGCTTGGCAATGTGCTTCATATTGAACAAGAGTTTCTTCTATTCTTCTGAGTCTGTTCTTGTCTTGCTCTGCATTAGTATTTCCTCTTCTGGAGCTCGCCCATGTGATCGCTGTCCTGATTCTCGGGGCTCACTAATGCACTTAACTACCTGGTTATGAAACAAAAGGGGAAATTGGCACGTAACTACTGGTGGCCAAATGCGTCCCTGATGGATCCACGCTGCAGCTGGTTGAGGCAGATTATGAAGCTGAGTGCAGCAGCAGAGGAGCAGATGAAAGCTCATCTGACTTGGGATCTTATGGCTAAATCTGTGGTTTCAAAGAGGCAGAGGCAGCAGGGAACCTGCAGAGAAGCAGGCTGGGGTGCAAGAGATGGGTTAGTGACTTCCAGCCTTCAAGCCTGATTCCCTTCCAGTCTCCCAGCTAATAGCAACAGAGATGGCTTCATTACCTGCATCTCACGCTTTCTTCATCTCACCTTCTGCACTCACATCCTGGAGAGCTTTGGGGCTACAGTTCCCACAGACTTACATATGAAAACATAACACATGATTGATTTTTTTTTTCCTTTACCATTCTTAAATGCCCAGCTTTTTGATTTCAGTTAATGTCTTCCTCTCCATTCCCTGCTTTTAGCAACAGAAATAAGAGGTAGCCCTGCCAGCCTACTTCAGCCTCCCCACTGCACCTTCCTCAGTAAAACTCAAGCTCCACTTTGATGAAGCTCCTTTCTCAGCCAAACTCGATGGAGATGCAGGAGTGGCACAGGCTTCACCAGCATGGATGCTGCCTCCACCAGGAAAGGGAGATTCAAGGCACAAAGCCAAGTCAGATAAAAGCACAGATCCAGCAAAGAGTGTGTTTAAAGCACAAAATTTATCCTGGGGAGTCACCGGGACTGCTTGTGTGCTTTGCACTAAGCACATATGTGAGCATTTTGCTGAACCCAGGCCAAAACGCAGATCTTCACGAACACAGGACAGATCCTGTAGCACTGAGTAACGACAATGAGTAACATTTATTCACACAAGTGGTCTCTGTGGAGAACGACTGCCAAGTCCTGGCCCTGAATGTTTTTTTTCTTTAGCAAGCAGTCAGAGCAGAGCTCCATATGGCAACGCCGATTCTTCACTCAGCAGCTTGCCTGCTGCCAGCTCCTCAGTGGAAATGGCCCAGCAAGGCAGAAACGCTCCAGCCCAACCTTTGTGTTACAGTTACCTTTAAAGAAACTGCCAGACAAATTCCTTAAAAGTCTTCCATGGAGTGTCTTCCTCCTGCGGCTACCTGTATGACCATGGTCCTGGCTATGGCCAGTGGTGCTCTCCTAGGGCAGCAGCTCTCCTGGGGCAATGCCTGGGCCACTCCCAGGTGAAGTTATCTCCCAAGGTACATCTAAAGGGTGTCTGTCCTTAGCACCCAGCTCCTCAGCAGCCTGGCACAACTCAAGACTGCCAGAGATGATGGACTAGCTGGAAAAGCCTCTTACTTTCCTCTTCAGGCAAATCTGGAGCCCCTGGAGCTTAAGCTTGTATCTCTGATAGCCTCTCCCAGTTAATTCCCACACAGGAGAGATTTGGGAGAGTTAGGTGCAGAGATGGATGCCTTAGTGCCACTATGTAGCTGTTGTGCATTAACACCCTTGCTCCAAGACTGTCAAAATTGGGCAGAGCTGAACAGAAGACCTCCCTCCTCATCAACCTCCTGTTCAGCTTGCCCCCAGAAGTTAGGGGTCTTCTGACAGCTATAACCATGGCAAGAAACCGCTTGGCACAGCAGCTGCACCAGCTATGAGGACCCTCCAAGCACTGCAGGGAAACCTGCCTGAGTCAGAAACACAGGGAGCCACAGCAAAGAGTGGCAGTTGCCCATGCAGAGTCCCACGTGCTGTTATCATCCTTCACTACCTTCTCTTCCAAGGGGCCACATGTGCAATTCCTAGCAAAGATCTGTAACTGGGGCTGACATTTCACAAAGATGAGGAGCACGGCCATCTCACATCTCCCACCACCAGCATCTGCTACTCACCACCTCCAGCACAGTCCTCAGTGCCATCAACCTCCTCATAGGGTCTGGACATATAGCAAAGCCATCTGTGTCACCAAAGCAGCAAAAGCCACAGCAGTACCTAATATACATGGGTTTAACCCAGTCAGAGTCAGGTCTGATGAGCAATTAGGCAGGATCGGGTACAAAGTAAGGCTAGTGGTGAACCCAGGTTACACATGGAGCCTCTCAGCACCCCTGCAGCCTCAGCCCCAACATGGCCTGTGAGGTTACTGCCAAATCAATATGTGCGTCTTCCTGGTAAATAATTGTGTCAGTGGGATGTTAATGGTGTGCAGTGCTCATGGTGTTAAGGCATTTTTGTTTTGGTTTGGGTTTTTTTTGTCAGTGAAGTAAATTCATTCATTTTCTTTACCCTTCCTCCCTCAAAAACACAGAATGGGCTCCAGACCCACCTCCTACAAGGAAATGAGAACCAGCCCCAGAGGATCACCCAGCAAGAAGCCTCTGTCTGGAGATCTGACGCCTCTTCAAAGACTGGGGAGCAAATGTGTTCCTACCTCCATTGATTTATGAAGAACGTCTGCATCACCAATGCAGTGGGAAATGCTTAAACACTACCAGAGGGAAGGGGAATTGAGTGCTTGCTGCCTGCACTTAGGGGGTTGCACTGAATAACACCTCTATTGCAGTTTGTCTTCATACAATTACATCTATATTGTATGGCAAAGGAAAACAAACCAGCTTGAGACTGCAGCACATGCTGCTGGGTTATACACTCAAGAGAGAAATAAACCCCAGTGTACCATCTCTGGGACCAGCCCATGGCAGGCAGGATGTGCCAAAGGTGAATTGCATTGTATGTGGAAGCAACCAGTCCGGGACTGTGTCCCTATGGGCAAGGGGACACAGGGAAAGCAGGTGGCTTGCCCATGCTGGTGGAAACAGACAATATCACCTCAGCTGGAGGCAGGAGCAAAGCCAGAGCCATGGGCAGCACCCCAGGAAAGGCAGGAGAAAGGCTCAATGAAGTGAGTGGCACAGCCCAGGAGTATTGTCTAAAGCCATTCTTTCCTTCCCCCTACATGGAAACATTCTAGGTATAAATTGTTCTAAGTCATATCTGTTTGGTTTTAATTCCTACTGATGTCCCAGTGTTATTTATGCACTTAAAATATAGCAGTAGGCACATGTAGAGGGTGTGTTCATAAAATACAGTCCACTGCCTATAGTATTTATTGATCAGGGCAGTAAATAATTCCAACAGGCACAACTCATCCAAGTGAGAAGACACAGACGAAGGCTGCCCATCTGCCAGGGCCTGATACATACCCCTCCCAGGGCTGGCAGGATGACACTAGCAACCCAGGGCTGACAGACCTGCTCCCAAAATGCAATTTTTTCATCTAAAATGAAGCCGAGAGAGACAATGCAGTTCCCAGGTGGGGCCTAGTGGCAGCTGTGCCCTGGGCTGGCAAAAGGCTCCCAGACAGGTTGGCCAATGCTGTAGGCATATACCTGGGGACAGAGGATACAGGCCTGTGCCCACCATGGGATGATTCCAGTTAACACCAGAAAGGTAGTGACAGACAAAAAGCAACTGCTCAACTGGGTCTAAGCTGGAGCAGAGGCACCTGAGGGCCATGCAGCCACACCAGGAGCTGGATACCCGCAGCACCATGTGCTCCACAGCAGCCAGGAGGCCACTGCTAGAAATAAAAGCTCTCTGCAAGGATGTCTTTTTGGTTTGATTTTAATGCACTTGGAAGAAGAGGAAGGAAGTGCCTGACTGCTCTGGGTGGAAGCAGTTGCTTGATTAGCAGAGGTAATATTGGTGGTATTTGTTCAATATCTGAATTCTTGCACTTTTCCCATGGAAAAGGCAACAGGGAACTCTGTATGATGCTGTTCATGCAGAACTGTGTCTCAGCTGTCCCAGGTATTACCCTGAAATTACCCTGTCCTGAGACCCAGGAAAGCAAAGCACAAGGCTGGATAGATTTAGTGTTGCTAAAGTGGGAATCATTTATCTTAACTCAAAGGTGAACCAATGGCATCCTCAAGAACAGGAGCTTAACAAGCAGAGTAGGAAGATCTGAAACTGATCTTGACCTGATCAAAGAATCATAGATCTTAATTATGGGCTGCACAAAGCCAAACAAGGTCGATTTATGCCAGTAAGAAGCTAGTCTCAGGCTCAGATTCATGCCCAACTCCTGCTGCCACCAGCATGGCTAGAGCTACCTTTGCATACCAGATAGAGTTCACCTCACTAATACCAGCTCTCCTAGGTGGTCAGGGACTGCCAGCAGCCCAGTGAAGAGCCATGACACCAATGCTCCGACTCTTTGAGACACACCAAAACATTGTACCACTGACCTCAGCATCCTGCCTGTCGAGGGGTGGGGAGTCCCCTTTAAAAGAAAAAAGAACCAAATTTTACATTTTCTCTCTCTCTCTCTGCCTCTGTGGGCGGCGCCGGCCCGGCTGGCCGGCCGTGGGGGACTGGGGACGGGGAGGTATTTTCGGGTGGGGAAAGAAAATGGCACACGAGTGAAAAACGGCCTGGGGGGCGAAACTCGCTTCTTCCGGGAGCCGAGGAGCGGCTTCGTTCCTCTGAGGGACCTTGCCTTCGGCGGTCCGGACCCTTTGGGAGAGAGTTTTCTTTCGGCCCCGGAGAAACCTCGGAGCGGCTCTCGGCAGTTTTTTTTTTTTCCCCGACATTCGGCACCTCTCCGATTCGTCCCTTCACTGCAAGTCTGCCCTTCGGACTATTTATTTTCTTTTCTTTCACTACCAGCTACGTCCTCTGATCCGTCTGTACAACGCCCCACACCCCCGGGGGCTCCGCGGCTACCTGAAAGGTGACCGTCCAAGGAAGATTTGAACTGGTTTGGGTTTTTTTTCCTTGTTAGTTCCTGT
>VYZU01058057.1:0-10621 GCA_013401355.1 Ceyx cyanopectus
ATAAAATAAAATAAAATAGACAGGTTGTAATTAAAGAGAATTCCAGAGGGAAAAAGATTGCTGTTTAGGAAAAAAAAAAATTCAAATAAAAAGAAAAGAGAAATGTCTATATCTCTATATCTCCCACTTTCCAGTTCTGCTGCAGTTCCCCCTAAACTGCTGTCTGCTTAACAACGGAATGACAGGCAACATCTGTTTGTATGGAAGCCAAGATCAAGCCTTCAACATTTTTTTGGTTTAGTTTCTTTTTTTATTTATTCTTTTCTTTTCCCTCACCCCCTCCCCTTGGTAAACTTGAAAAATATATAGAGAGAGAAGTCAAAGAAAAAGTAAAAGCACCCAGCAAGATCCTGAAAGCAACTGGAGTGAGGCAGCAACTGTGTTCCCTGGAGTTATCTCAAGTCCCTCCTGCTCTCCCCACCATCACCTCCTCCCCTGCTCTGCTCTCCCCTCTCCTGCCCCGTGCTAGTCATAAAGTATCCCAGAAAATGGGAGGAAAAAAGAAAAAAAAAAGAATATTCCAACATACCTTGATCACTAAAAGGCCACTCCCTTCTACGGGGAGGGAGGGGGGTTCTTCAGGAGGCAAGGAAAAATGGGAATAGGGAGGGGAATGATGGGATGGGATGGTTCAGGGGGATAGTCTGGCAGTCCCCTCAGCCTCTTGGTTGGGTTTTTTTTATTCCTCTTTCCCTGCGTTTTACAGAGTGTTGGAAAAGGGTTGGAAATCAATAAGTACGCAGAGGGGAAAATAATAAAAATAACAATAATAATAATCTCTACAACTTTCAACATATTTTCTTGTAGGTAACAATTCAATTCAATGCACATTTGGAAGGTAACCTTCCCTAACAGTTTTGCAAAGCAGGTTTCCCATAAGTAGCTCTGATCCCAACTGCTGCAGCTCTCTGCAAGCCACCAACAACCCTGAGCTCCAGCACAGGACAGGCAAGTGCACTGTGTAACCTGACTTTCTGCGGTCAGGGGATTAATCCTAAGTAGTTTGGCATTTCCTAAGTGGTGTATAGGGTAGACGTCATCATGTGATACTGGTCGGAGATAAACTTTAAGTATATCAGGGATTTAGTGAAAGTGGATTTAGTGGAAGGAAAATGTTTCACTTTAATGGTAAGCTATAAGCAGAAGGTTCAGTAAAGTCGCAGAAAGGGAATAAGAACTGGAACATTTGTGTCAGCAAACAGCATACAAGCATGCATTTATGTTGTGCAGGCCTGTTAAATACTTAAGCCAAAGCAGTGCCTTTAGTTATAGCCACTAATTCTCAGTAAAAACTGTGTGGAACAAAAAGCACAAAAGCACAATTTCTTGCTGGGCTGCAACTCCAACCCTGTCATCTCTCCCAGTGCTATAAAACACAGACATATGTATCAGACTGGGACAGTAAGTGGCAATGAGATGCACTGGCAAGAATAAAGCATACATGGACTAAATCATAGAAACATAGAATCATGTAGGCTGGAAAAGTTCATTGACCATTTTACCCTACTCTACCAAGTCCACCACTAAGCCATATTCCCAAGCAACCCATCTCTATGGCTTTTAAATGCCTCCGGGGATGTTGACTCAACCACCTCCCCCCTGGTCAGCCTGTTCCAATGTCTGACAACCCATTCAGTGAAAAAAAGTTTCCTAATGTCCACTTTAAACCTCCCCTGGTGCAGCTTGAGGCCATTCCCTCTGTTCTGTCACTAGTTACTTGTGAGAAGAGACCAGTGCCTGACTCTACAATGCAAAATGACACCACAGAGTGCTGCTTGGGTACAGTTCCCTGCAGGTGTGGATTCTGATATGAGTACAATGCTCCAGCTCTTCAGCTGGCCTCAGTGACAGGTGTGTTGCAAGAGGCCATGCAGCAGCCTCTGTGTCCTTTGGAAATCCAGGGCAAGCTGTGCACCAGCCAAGGAAGTCAAGTATGAGAGGCTGCTTTGATGGAAAGCCAAGAGCTAGAGCCACACTCCCAGAGCCTGGAGAGACAGCCTTTATTGACCCATAGTCAGAAGTGGAGAAGGGAGATGCTGCATTTGGATGAATGTGGATGCAAATTGTTGAGTTTAACATGGAGGAGTAACTGAGCCTAACATGAAGGTTTTCGTAAAGTTGAAATTGTTAGTTTTTCCTCCTCACTTATGTTCCAAACAAAGCAAAGAACTCCCCCTTCAATTCCTGCATATAACGGTTGTATTAATAATCATTATTATCATGTGCTTTTCAAAGAGGTCTAATGCATTATTAAATTTTGTCTACTGAACACTTGTAACTTAGTATACCACGTATAGTAGATGCTAAGCAAATATAATGACTATTCCATTTAAAGAGAATCTATTTCCTCTTCATAAAAATTAAACTGAACCTTCAATTTCATCCAGCATTTTAGAATTCACAGGTACAATGCAGTGCCAGTGAAATCAAAGCTATAATTTAGCTCCTGGTTAACGCTAATAATTTTTCTGCAGTTGAGTGTTACTGCACTAAATTGCACATCCATCTCAAATGCTCTGTGCCTAGAGATATTAGTTACTGTTATTGCAAAACATTCTGTTTATTTAAATAAGACTAAAACAAACACAAACTGTACCATGAAAGGCTTGAAAATGCTTTTTTAGACAAATATTCATGTCTAGCTGCTACACAGGATATATAGTGAAAATTCAGATTATATGATAGCTTTTTGTTTTATACACACTCTTGCCACTCTCTTGCCCTTAATTTTATGTGTGAAATAGCAAGTGATATACTTAGCCTCCCATGTTTCTTAGACATTAATCTTTCAATCCACAGGAACTTAAGGTGAATTAACAGTGAGAACATAAGCATAAACCTTTATATTGCTGATAATTTTTGTCACTAACTGTGGCTTACGGGAAAAGTTCTTTACAATATTTAACTGAATGACATTTTAAAGAACTTTGTAGTCATCAGCTGTAAAATCTATGGCAACAAGTGATGAGTTACGTTAGTGCACCTGCCCCTCTGCTGCTGACCTGGTGATGTTTAGATGTTGCATCTCTCTCTTGGGAAACAGAGATGGACACCATTTCCTGCAGAAGCCTTGATTCTCACTGGTCTGAGACACAGAGGACAAGTGAAAATAAAATATGTATCAATCCTGTACCTAAAAGCATTTTTATTCCCATAAAGGTGATATCCCTTTTCCCTGTGCAAGGGTGTTAGGTGTCAGCTTCAGCTGGAGTTGTGCCGACCTTGGTGGAATTAACTGAGGGCATGTCAGTCCAAAATAAAGACAGACAAGAGTTACATGAAGTAATCAGTTGTTCCTCTCTGCCATTAATGGGTGATTTTTAGATTAATTGGACAAAAGGAATTTTAAACACATCTTAAAAAGAGTCACTTGGGGATACTAATTATTTTACATAAACACTCTGCTACATGCTGACCTCTTGCTGTCATCTAGCATTTATTAAGTGTCTCATGTTTGTGAGTAATGAAAACTAGTTGCAATAATTTATACACAACAGTAGGGCTCAAATACCACATCTGAACTATGTAGGTGCTCCATACATGAACTACAGACAATATGATTTAGATTAATTTTCATAAGCCTTTAGATGTTTGCATGCATAATCCAGATTGGAAATATAGAGCTTATATTAAAACACAGGAGAAAACAAACAAACAAACAAAAACAAACCAACTTTAAGAAATTTTAAAAGTTAATAAAGATTCCAGCCCAGAAGGTTTTAAAGAATAAGGTATGTGTTCCCTTTCAAATCTTGATCTTCTAACTAACATGCATTTCATACATATTATTGCAGAAAAGGTCCTGAAGGCTTTGCCCTGTCTCATGATTTAGGTAGTGGCAGAGTCACTGGCAGGCAGCAAATGCAGCGGTGGTGGGGCAGGTCACACAGGTGTCCAGCTCCCACAGGGAGTCTGCAGAAATGGCAGGAACATTTTAGATCTCACTTCTCCCATCAAAAGAATCCTACCACATCAGCATGGTTTTAAGGTGTTACAGACATCAAGGTAGTCATTGTACCTACTCAGACATACTCATGTAATCTTGTGTGGCTTCTCTGTGAAAGGTGCTGAGCATCTGCAAGTCTCATTGATACTGCAGAATTTCACTTATTCAGGGGAGAAAAAGCTATTTTCAAACTTTAGATACCGTCCTTAATCATTCACTTAAAAAGCATTTCCATGGCCATCAACCTGACAGTATTTAAATGACTCTGAAATCTCTTGTTTTCCAACAGGAAATGTTTTCAGGGATTGGCATTTCAATGTATAGAGAAATCTGCAGTAATCATATCCTGATGACAAGTCTAAGAGAGGATTTACATCTATTGGGAATGATCTAATTTATCTGCATACAGTAATACCCAGTGGCTACTGTGAACATTTCATTATCAAGGAAATTAAAGACAACACAAGGAAATTAATGTTTTAAGAGAAAGTCATATGGTCCATTTAACTCTTCCTTTGACTGTCCACATAATGTAATAAGATAATTTGCTTCTTTTTATATGGCCAAGCAATAGAAATAACACTTTTCATAAATCATCTACAAAAGCTTTAAGAACAAAAGCAAGCTAGTCAGTATAAACCTTTCAAATTACTTCTATATAAATGCATATCTTGTGTAGTTCAGCAATCCCCCTCTAAAGGAAAAAGCCCTTAAACTGAACAACTTTCCTTTTCTTCTCCTTTCCACCTGTTTCTGTTTGGATATCAAACATCCTCACTGCACAACAGCACTATCCTCTGGTCAGATGGGACTCAGTGGTTTGTCACACACAGATGTGACAGATGTGGACAGAGTGGCACGCTCTGGTAGCACGGTAGGCACACTCAGCAGGAAGATGCCTCACACTTGATGGTTGGAGACTTGTAGGGAAGAAATGTTCAAAAGTTTTGATGCTGAGCAGAAGCATTTCTCTTGTCTTACCACCTTCTTCCAAGCAACCTTAATAATTAATTACAGATCTTGTAAACCAAAATTGTTAACTAAAAGGCATTTGCAGTAGCAGCAAAGGAAGAGGGCCCTGAAAGAGAATGTCTCCTCCACGCACCTGAGAGGTGGCTAAAGCTCCCTCCCTGCAGAAAATCCTAGACCTGGCATCCCACCGAGTTCTCCTGCTGTAGACTCTCCTGATGAGGATGTTCAGGGCAGGATTTCAGATTATGTCCAACCCTACAGCACCTACTTAAACAAGCATTTCTCAGAGCTTGGTATGGCCTGGGTCATATTTGAAGCACAAATAACAAAGGAATCAAAACAGCATGGGGTTACATGGGGCATTTAAACATCTATAGATGCAGATAGGCACCTAATGAGATCTTAACGAGAACGTGCTCATTCTGCTCCCATGGAGATTTCTGAAATCTCTCAAGAGTTTTGGTAGATTTGCAGACCTCTCTCCCCATTCCTGCCTATGTATCCAACAGCTTCTCTTTCTGAGAGTGGGAGGGAAAGGAAGCCCAGCATATAAATTCCTTTCCTTTGATACATGTATTCATACTGCATAAAGTAAAAAAAACCAACATATCTTTTGTACTTATTTGAAAGACACAATGATTTATGTGGATAGCTGATTCCCCCTTATATTACTTTGCATTTGTGCATCAAATGCCTGGGGCCAGAGGGCATGCTGAATATGAGAGTATCTGTCTAGCCACAAAGTAAATATGGTGCAAGGGAGGATTAAGACAAGGCCAAGGAGTCTGCCATTTCAGACTACAAAACTTTACAGGCTCTCCTGCAACTGAAGAATTTCACAGAGATGATTGGACTGATCTCCATGCCCAAGGAAACCGAGTCACTGAGCAAGTCCCGTTCTCTGAGTCATTCTGGCAGGACAGTGGTTGAAAGCAAAATGTCCTCAGTCCTTCCAGTCTGATTACATCCATCTCCCTAACATAGATGGCATCAGAAACATGCCAAGTATGTATGTGCATTATACATGCTCACATGCACATGTACAAAAAATAAGCTCATTCAAACAGTGTATATTTAGTTAGGATCCAGTGACTTAATCTTAGCAGTTTTGAACACTGCAGATGCCCTTCCCAAAAGAAGAATTCTGCAATCAGCTCTAGTGATGTCTCAGGGACAAGGGATTTTTTTACTACTTTGACAGATTGCACAGCCAATGCTGATATGTATCAGGTGACAGATCTGAAATGTATTTAATTGTTCTGTCTTTTAAATTTCAATGAAAAAGACCTTTAGATTATTCATCTCCTAAAATTCTCATTAGAGCTAATACAAAGTTATTAAGCAATGCAGTTTTCTGCTTTTCACAAATCAGTAATTATTCCTCTAGCTGTGATTAGTGCTACATGGGGAAAAACTCTGTTTTAAAAAAGGCAGCATTCGACCCTTAACAGATTTAGTAAACCATCAGTGTAGCCTGGAGTCAAGTAATGTGGAGATGTGCTATTCTCACGGGAAAGCTGAGGATTTCCTCCTCATCTAATTTTAATTTATAGCACTGATAAGCTATAACTGCTTTATATGAAAGTGGTTACACACAAGAAAGGTATGAGACACATGCTACTATTCACCAAGAGGAAATTCTTGAACATAATTGCAAACTCCAGAAGTATTTACTGTGTTAGAATCTATATGGGAACACTAGCTAGTTCCACAATGATTAGTTGCATACCCTCAAAGCTTTGGGAAAGTTTGCAAAACAGGCTGCTTTCTAGTGGATAGCACTGCAATTCCAGTGGCACAGGAGTACAATATTTGGCTAGATTTCACTATTCCTGCCACCAGCATCCATTATTGTTTTCATCAGCATGTATTAAGTCCCAGAGAAACAATCAGATGTGGAGTCCAGCTATACTGCTGTAAAAAGGCACCATTCCTGCCTTGGTCACTCCAAAGTTGGTGGAAAACCTCAGTCTGAGCTTGAAGACAGGACTGAGTTTTGCAATGAAGTCTGAGTTCAGGGTCTATGTGAACAATGTCAGAGTCAGATAGCGACATGGGATATCCAGTAAGAGAGGTAAAGTATTATCACTATCAATTAAAATGGTAGAAGAGCACGTGTCTGCATTGCTAAATGTGAAGAGTGGCATCAAAGCCCTTTCTGTGCTGATCCTCTCTCTGGACCAGCCTGTGGAGCTGCTGTCTGCACTCACGGTGCCCAGGGCACACACCTTTTCCCTGCTCAGTCGAGGTGTGCTCCCCAGGGCAACAGCAGCGAGGCAAAGGAACAATAAAGAGTTCACATCATTCTCTGAACTTGGAAAATTTCAGTTAATTATTAAATAATATCATTTGAGAACTTGCAGATCACGGACAATAAACACAGACCTGCCAATTAAGGTTTTAATTTGTGCACTTAGAGGCTTGCTCACGGCTGCAAACAGCTTTTCCAAGACACAACTGGTGACATTTCCCACTTCCTCGTCTATTTTGCTCCTGTTGCTCCTGTTATGATTAAAAGCAGCAGGATTATATTTTTCTCAGTAGGGAATGTGTCACCTGCTGTTGAAAGGAAAGCAATTATTGTGTCCTCGCTACATCTTGGGCCTATTTGTGTAGAGCTTTAGAGCTTAAAAATATAAACACGCAGCTCTGTGCCAGTGTAAGTGGTGAGGTACTTCAGGCCCCCAGCTGGCATCCCCCTGGATGTCACCTTCAGTGCCTGGTAAGCACAGGGAAAGACGCCAACCCCAAGAGCTTTTCCCGTAACTGTGTCTAATCAATGGAAAGTAAAAGTGAATTATGTGCTCTCAGTTCCTGCACAGGACACCTCAAAACATTACATTCTCCCTCTCTCTCCTAATTCCAGGAGTCAGATTATACTTTTCAGCTTTACTCAGGCAAGATTTATGTCTGCTCTGCATTTGTGCAGTTGTTTTCACTCCTTCTGTGTGTTTTTATGTGACTGTAAACTTGTCTGACAAAGGGAAAGGTATTTTATTTGCACACTGTCAGATGCTATTTCTCTGCAATCTCCTGTTATCAAACAGAAAAAAAGTCTTATAATCAAAATGGGAAATAAAGCAACTGGACATCTACATTTGCACCCAGCCAAAAGCAGTGAAGGCTCCAAACTCATGAAATGTGTGTAGTTATGTGTGTATGTACACACACACCCCACAGGATGTACAGGTCCATGCAAAGAGATGGTATCTTTTAATATACAAAATTTGTTTCTCATGAGTCTATTGCTGTTTAGATTTTTTTTTCCATGAAAGTGAAGAGAATGTGTATAAATACTTGAAAGGGAAAGAGGCTGAATTTAAGAAAAGAGTAATCTTAACACTAATTATGAAGCAAAGTTTCTAGTACTACTGATTATTGTCCTAGCATCTAGGGAAGTGAATCTAGAATGGATCAGCATTTACAGTAAAAAAAAAATAAAAATTTCTCTGTTTATACTACTGCATGATCCCAGCCAATAATAACAGAAACACAGAATTACAGAATGGTAGGGGTTAGAAGAGATCTCTGGAAATAATTTAGTTCTAACCCTTGTAAAAACAGTAATGAATATCCATTTTCCTCAACATAAATTAAACAGTTACCTAATAATTCAAATAGGGATCATCCACAAACACATTTAGGAGGTAGTGTCTATGTAACTGTGTATTTTGGAAGAAAATACACCTTTACACATGTTCTCAGTGCTAGCAAAGCATGTAAATGCAAGTGCAATCCAGTTTTCATATGAAGCACTAAATGTAGTGACCATATTTATAGAGAACTGTCTCTTTATAGGCATTTTTAAAGTATCTGTCTTATGTTAACCATGATCTAGTATCTGTTTACTCAGATAATAATTATACTGATACTTTTGCTGTCTTCTGTATCTTAATAAAAATGGATATCTGAGAATTACTGAACCCAGTTCATTTACTCCATTGGTCCTGTCTCTGACAATGTCTAGGCCCAGCTATTTCAGACTATGGTACATGAACCCCAGGAACAGAACAAAATAATTTGGATTGAAAGTGTCTTCTGAGTTACCTGAATTACCTGGTAGGACCTCCCCATGCCGAGCAAGGTCTATTGCAAAGTTAAATCATGTTAAAGAAGGTCATATCCAGGCAAAGTCTGAATATCTCCAAGAGTCCACAGACTCTCTGGGCAACCCATTTCAGTGTTTGATCACACTGATAGGAAAAATTTTCTCCTAATACCAAACCAGAATTTATCTTCAGGCAACTGTCATCCACTGCTCGTTCTTGCACTGTGTACCTCCAGGATGAGACCACCTCAATCTTTCCCATGACATATCCCTTAGGTAGATGTACACAACAACAAAACCTCCACTCAGCCGTCTCCTCACAGCCCTGAACAAACCAGTTTTCTCATTCTCTGTCTGATGTCCTAGGCCCATCTTGGTGGGTAGCTCTGGACCAGCTCCAGCATGTCCAGAATGGACCAGTAAGGAATTCCTGTGCAAGCTGGGAATCTGGTTTCCCATCCCCTAAGCAGCTCCAGCTCTGAAGCTCACAGCTTCCTATTTATTCTTCAAAACGCCTATTTTATGTTAAGTATCTGTGGATGAGCTACTTAACATAATATATGGATGGAGACGTATGAATGTCTAAATCCTAAATCTACATAGCTTCGGAAATATATGGCAAAGTCACCGATGAATTATGTAAAATCTATAGTGTTTACAATGTATTTTCTATCACATTTCTGTAAATCTTGGGTAGAGCTAGCTGACATCAACACACACAGATTTTCAGTGAATACACACTGGGTAAGTTTTACCCCTATGCAAACTAGTGCTGAACAGAGAGATTCAGAGAACAGTATTCATGTAATAAATTAAACATCTTCCACAGTTCAGATGCAGCATAAAGGCTGTTCCTTCAACAGCAGCTGAGACCAGTCACCTATTAATTTCACTGTTGAAATGCTATTAGCTGTGGAGATACAAACACTATTTACTTGCTGATAGTGTTTGGCAGGATTCAGAGAGTACCTGAAGTGCAACAATCCTTCTCCAATTCTGAAAGCTTCTGGTGATATGTATTAGCCTAGTATCCAGTGTAGAGACTACATAGTATCCTGAAGTTTAGCATTTAAATAAGTGACATTAAAATATGCAAGGCAAACTATATGAAGACTACTAGACTTGTGGTGTTTGTTTTAAAAAAAAGAATCCCAAATTCTATTTGCAGTGTTTATATTACTGACAGCCTTTTCTCTGTTTTGTTTTACTTCCCCAAAGAAACGAATTCTTGCTGACCAAGAAATAAGTACAGGTGACGAGGGAACATTGTTTAATAGATTATATACAATATTACCCCAGCTTTTCCCTTCCTGTATCTAGAAAATAATTTTCTAAGAGAATATTTTTATCACTAAATTAAATATTGTGCCTTAATATAGTTTATTACTAGGAAAGACAGACCAAAACGGCCATGCTGAAGAGCAAATTCCTTTTCGCCCATCTTCAGTGACCCTTATCTGTTTTATTACAGAATTTCTTGTCAGAAGCCCAGAAACAGATCAGTAAAAATCAGAAGGTACACATCACAGAATCACAAAATAGTAGTTGTTGGAAGAGACCTCTAAAGATCCTCTAGTCCAATCCCCCTGTCAGAGCAGGATCGCCCAGAGTAGATCTGACAGGAACAAGTCCGGGCAGCTTTTGAAAGTCCCCAG
>VYZU01058074.1:0-16894 GCA_013401355.1 Ceyx cyanopectus
TCCCAGTCATTGCTGATGGCTTGCTCTGGATCACCTTTAGTTGTGCAATACTAGATTTGAAGCAGGGTGGTCACTACTACACACTACAGCTGAGAATAATCAGTTTACTTGTGTTACTTGTGATCTTCCCATGTTAACCCAGCATCTTATTGTACTGACTTTTCTGGGGATGCTGTTTCATCCTCACAGCCCCTCCTGGTAACTTCTTGCCCTCAAGCCTGGCCAAACTGCATCAGTTCCCATCCCTACCTGCCCTCTTATCCCATCCTATCACTTCTACCTTTCAGGTTTCTTCATCTCCTGGTGTCTCTGGGTGTTTCCTCCAGCCCTGGAAGCTTCTTCTCACCCCAGTGCTCAGGTTGCTTCTCCTTTCTTCATCAAATCTCTTCTGAAAGTCATGTCCTGGGTCGGCCACACGGGCTCTGCTCCGTGCCACGGAGACACTTCCATCACCCACCAGTGCTGGAGCAGAACCTGGAAATGATAAACCCAGTGTCTGCTCCCCCAAACAGCTCCACGAGCCAGGAGGGGCTGCTCACAGCAGCAAAGTCATGTGTGAAGATATTTCCAGTGATAATTCCACATGGTTTGGTGGTTGGGTTGATTTTTTATTTATTTTTTTGTGTTAGTAGCCCTGAATTTTGTGCCTCAGCAGAGATCAAGACAGGGTGAGGGGACAGGGGGATGTGGGGTGTCCATTCCTCCCTCCTGGGGCAAAGCGTGTGGAAACTGACATCAGCAGGCTGGAAGCTGAGCAGTGGAGTGTGTTCTGAGCCCCACTAACAGCAGCAGCAGCTCTGCTGAGGGGGGCCCTGGGAAGGGGTGTTGGGGGCCACAGTGCTGGCACCAGACTGCCAAAGAGCAATTACAAAATCCTTAATTACGCTGATTGCCAAACTGGTACCGACATCCCTTTGCTGTTGTTGTGCTGTCATATTTATCTGTTCTGATCTTTATAAATGAGTGTTTCACATGGGCAGAAAGCACAGAGTAAAGCCCTGCTAATTTACCTTGTGGAAATTAACCGTGCATCAGAGAAGCAAAATTTGATGTTGTTTTGTGTGATTTTTGGTACGAGCCGAGCAATTGAGGCGAAGATGTCTGCTTGATATTTAGGGAAAGATTTGATGCTTTAATAAGGGAATCCTCTGCCTCCCTCATCCATCATTCCTCATCCTCATCCATCCAAACACCACTGTAAATTTGTCAGAGCCTTTTCCATATTCAGTGCTTGTATAAATAATGGCCGTTGTGAGCAGAGAAAAGGGAAGGTGGCTTTTCTCTTCCTGCTCTGGCTCCAGTCGCAGCCGTGCAAGTATTTAGCAGGTTTTTGCCTTCCCAACACCCTGCTGGGGTCAGGTCTGTGCCTGCAGGAGGAAGGGTGTGTGGTGTTGCCCTTGTGGTGTGTCCAGCCCCTGCAGTGGGTGAGCCTTCCCAGCCTGCGCTTCATTACGACGCCTTTTTATCCTCCTTCATCATGTCTTCCTCCTTCCTCTGCTATCTCAGGGATTATGCAGCTTCTCTGCAATATTCTGAAATTAATCAAACCCGGCCAAACCTCGTGCTGTATTATCCATCACTGGAGGAGAATGATTTCCCCAATCCAGGCAGCTTTACATTGTTTTGTCCAGGGGCTGCAGCAGAATTCCATTAACCGGCGCGCGCCAGAAATGGGATTTCTCACAAAACACATTTGTTAAAATACCCACAAACAGCAGACGTGGGGATCTGATGCCCACTGTGCCCCCATCACGCTGCTTTGTCTCTGATTTTAATTGAGAAGTGGACAAGAGCAGCGTCCACTTCTGTGGGTGCTAATGCAGCGAGGCGGGAGCGTTTGCCCTGCAATGAGATATGTGCAAACTTAATGGGTGCTTACCCAGCCTATTTTCTATTTGGTCTATTATATAATCAAGCTCTACAAGTAATTTCTTTCAATAAATTAGTAACCGTGCTGCAGATTGCAGACACTTAGTTTGATTGAAAGTAATAAAGGGAGATTATCCACAGAGTTCGTGAAATGACGGTTCTGACTTGACCCACTGCCCAGAGAGATAAGAATTAATCTTATAAACCTCTCCACACTTCCAGCCTCTCAGATCCGCCGAGCAGCAGCCCGGGGTCCCCTTAGCCCCCCTTCGTCCTGGGGCAGCCCTGGCTGGTGCAGGGATGCTGGTGTGGATGGGCTAGTGGGGGTCACAGGGATGCTCCCCGTGGCTTTAATGACAGAGGTCCCCAGAAGGATTGAGGGTGCAGCATGTGGCAGAGGTGTTGGGCTGTTTCAGAGACACGAGTGCTTGCACTACTGCCTTTTGTCCTCTCCTAGAGTGAGTGAAAGCCTTGGTGCTGGGCCTGGCAGGCACATGGGCACACTTGCCCTGGGTGTTCTTGTTGGGTCTGGCAGCTTGGACTAGGTGTAGGTGTCTCCCAGCAGAAATCTCTCTAGATAACAGCAGAAAGATCTCTAGAAATATTTCTATTCCTATTCCTATTCCTATTCCTATTCCTATTCTATTCCTATTCCTATTCCTATTCCTATTCTATTCTATTCTATTCTATTCTATTCTATTCTATTCTACTCATTCTGTTCTCTGAGAAGCTCACCAGTCACGAGGCTTTTCTTCTGAGGAAAGCTGCTCAATGGTGAACTGACAACAGCTCCTGCCTGTCCAGCACTGGGAGCTGACTGGGAGAAGCTGGGCAGAGCTTTAGGTGACTGCAGCTGAGACAGAGCTGCTGTGTGGGTTCAAATGGCTTCCACTCTCAAGGAGTTTGCCCTGCTTTTCCTTCCCCTCCTGCTGCCCACGGGTTTCTTCTTCGAGCCCCGTGCTGCCACAGACTGATGGTTTTTTTTCCAGGTGTTTTACCATTGTCGAAGGTCTTTCCTCTCTCCAAATGGCATTTTAATGAGTGCTTCCTCAATTACTGGTGATAATGTCATTAATTTATTTTCTACAGCTTTTGCTAACAACCGTGAGCTGTTTACTTGTAATGATCCTGACTTCTCACCTCCTCCTCCTCGGCATCTTTGCTGTTGAGTGTTAGATTAAGTGGGGGAAATGAAAATGCCTTTAAATACCAGAACTGAGCCACCCTGGGCTGATGGTAGCCAGCCGTGCAATGAGCTGTCAGGCAGATGAGGGTGTGCTTTGCTGCTGGGTGTTTGTGTCTTCATGGTGAAAGACAATTCTGATGTTCCCAATCCATGCAGAAACTACCAAACTGCTGCTCCCTTCCCTGCTTCTCTTCCTGAGTTTGTGACTTGTGGTGTATTTTAGAGATAGGACAGCACCAATATGATGTGTAACTGTCAGCCCTCGGAAGAAATACTGTGCTCCTGTCAGTTGCAGGCTTTCCATGATGAGCACCCAGCACCAGGGAAGGACTCTGTACCTACTGAACACTCCAGAAACACCTTTATCCATCGAGGCAGAGAAAGGAGAGTGGTGGGACTTGCCCTTGGCTTTCAGGTGGGATAGGTCCTGCCACACCAGAGGCCAGACCCCAGGCAGCAGCAGCCACCCCTGTAGGGCAGTGCTGTGCTGGAGAGGCAGCCACTGCTTGGCTCCTCTTTCCTGTCACCACATGTCCCTCTCCAGCTCCAGAGCCTCACTGGGGTGACATTATCTGCCCTGCACACAGACCAGCCTCTCTTCTCTCCTCATTAGGCATTCTGCTGGTGATAATACCACGGGGTGAATGCTCCAGCCTTCACAGGCTGAGCTGCCTGCCAGGGGAACAGGGGGGTGCTGACCCCCAAGAGATCCCAGTGGAGATTATTTCATATCAGACCACAGGGTTTCTCCTTGATTCAGGGGGTGGTTTTGTTCAGATGCTGAGGGAATAAGGTCTGGTTCTGCAGGTGTGGGCTGAATTCAGGGTGAATTTTGGGGCGAATTCAGGCTTGGGGCGTTTCCCAGCACTCAGAAAGGCAGGACCAGAGCCCCTTCTGGCACAGCTGGGGCAGCTCTCCCACACCCCTGTGTCTGCAGGGCAGAGGGACAAACACAGGAGTCTGAGTGCTACTCACATGCAGTGCCAGAGAGGGGCATCTCCAGTGCTGGGCATCTGGACTGGTGATAGCAAAGGGGGTGAACTGGGTGAACTGGGAGCCATGGTCATTTTCATGTGGGCAAGCACAGTTGCACGCTTCTCTCCACAGCTTTGGTTATTATATTTATATGTCTATAAATATACATACCAGGGGGATGAGCTGTTTCTCATTTAATCTTTCAGAAAAGCCTCACTCCCCCCCCAAGAAGCTGCTCTGGGCGTGAGGGTGACATTTGTGACACCACCAGAGCTGGGGGCCATACGCTGTCTGTATATCACACCACAAAGAATGGGTTTAAGTCCTGCCTTTCTCCAGACCCTATGGAGACCTTGCTTTGGGTTAAAAAAGAAATAGGAAAAGGTCAAGCAGCACTGAGCTGTCCTGAGAGAGCAAACAGATCCCTGCAGCACCCCGTGTGCCAGCGCTCACCGCCAGGCTGCCAGCAGAGCAGCAGCCAAGTATTTAGGTCTCCTTAAAACTGTTTCTTCCCCCACTTGTGTTAATACAGATATTAAGCCTAATAGTATCTACTTAGCATAAACAAGAAGATAAAAATGATTTCTGTGATTGAAATGTTTGTTATTTAGCATTAAGCATCTTCATACTCTCGTGTGTTTTGCATTTTAATCCACTCTGTGCTTGGTTTTGGGATTGATAGATTAGTTTTAATCCCCTGTCTAATAGTGGAGTACTGGTGAGATTTATTAAACAGGCAGGGTTTGGTACTTGGATTTAAGAGGACTCACATGCACTGTTCATGCATATTAAATTTGGGAAACCACCGGTTCAGTTTATAAAGGGCTGTGATGTCCTTTATCACTGAGTGTTTCTGTTGTGCTTCACTAGCCCAGAAAGCCTTTATATTTCTGAAATGGAACGTTTCTGATGGTTCCTTCCCACGGCATAAATCTCATTTTCCAAAGATACGTTTTTGGCTGTCAAAGTTATTATTGAAATTCCATTCCTTTTATCCCTTCTCCTCCTCATCCTGGCAGCACCCAGACAACAACCCAGAAGTGCCCTGTGGTGGCTGGGGTGTGGGAGTGGCTCCTGTGGGGGATTTTCTGCTGCACTGGGAACAGCAGAACCTTGGTAGTGAACTAAACCACAGAAAACTCCCAACCCAGTTCCCAGATCCTGCCCTGTCAGTGGGGATGGGTTGGCTGGTGACGGGTGGTACTGGTTGAAACACTAATGCTCTGACAAGTGGGGGAATTTGCTTTGTTAATGTAATTACAGGATTGCCATATAAAAGTTATTAACTGCAGGAGTGAAAACTAGGAAAAAATGAGTTTAAATTGAACGGTAAGTGTCAGAAACCACAAAAAGCTTTTTGGCAGAGGATGCTTTCTTGTCGTGGGTTTGCTGCTTCAGCCAACCTGTGATCCACCAAATCAACACGTAAAGCAAACACTGCAGCACCAGTGGCAGCAGCTGAAACCACCAGCTGAGCACCTCCTGTGTTTGATTAGAGCACGGATAATCATGATAAAAAACCATCTTTCTGGAGTTGCAGTTGGTCAGTGGGAACTGAGCAGCCCTGTGAAGCAGAGGAGAGTCAACACTTGGGCTTCAGATCTGGTAGCAGAAGATGGAGTCTTTTAGAAGCTGTAATTGGAAAGAATAATGTGATATGCTGGATAATTGACAGTACTTTGCTATCTCAAAGTAAATTTTTTATTCTTTGTGACCTAAAAAGGGACAAAGGTGACAAATAGGCAGTTACTTGTTCCCACCCCTTCCTTTCTGTTTTCTTTTTTCCTGACACAAGAACCCAGGGAGGGGCACTGGAAGGTGGCAGATGTGAATGTTGATGGTTTCACATAATGCACTTCCAGCCCTCAAAATTCACTGCCAAAAGATGTTGATGCAACAAGATTGAAAATAAGAGATATTTTATTTTACGGCTAACGAGAACATCCATGCGAATATATATAATTTCAATTAAATAATCAAAATTCTGCTGCTCCAGGACATCAGGCAATCCTGAACCAATGGTGATGGGGAAGCAACTCCCCCGTGGCCACGTTATTTCATAGTTATCAGCTGCGAGGTTTCTTGCCCATTTCAGGGTGAGGTTGCTGAACAAAATTAACCGTTTGGAGCACGTGAGGGGAGGAAACCACTCTGTTCCTTGGGAACACTGCCCATCTGCAGTGCAGGGTTTCCTGGGTATGTCGGTTTCAGAGATGTTTGCAGTTGTGATGTTGTCAGAAGGGTAGGAAATCACTTTATATCTTTATTTCCCCTTTATCCTTTCATTGCTTTGGCGATTTAGCCCAGATTAATACACTGAAGAGGGAAAAAAGGCTGTTGTGGGAGATGTTGTAGCCTCTCCCATGTCGGCCTGAGTGGTGCCTCACAGGCTGGTGGGCAGTGCCAGAGATGTGGTGTCCCGTGGGGGGATGCTGAGGTGTCCCATCACTGTGATGCAGTGATACGTGGAGTGGTGATGGTGATGATGATGATGATGATGATGCAGTGACATGTGAGGGGTTGCTGGACCACAGGGAGGACCTGGTGCTTTGTCCAGGGATGCCCAAGACACTCCCTGCACCGCTCTGCTTTTTAGCTGATGGTCCCTGATTTGAGCAGCATGAGGAGAAACTTGCAAAGCAGGTAGTTTTTTTTTTTGATAGCCTTGCTGTTCTGAGGTGGTTGATGTAGAGAATAAAGTTGGCTTCAGCTGGTGCCTGACAGGAGGAGGCTGCTGAGTTGGAGCTCACAGGGGACTCTGGTATCACTCTTCCCACAAACCAAGTGCTTGAATTTCACAGAGCCCCAGTGGCCAAGTCCCTCTCCTTCCAGACACCCATAGCCTGAGGTGCTCGCTTGTCTCGTGCTATTCCAGCATATTACACCCTAGAAAAGCAAAAGCCACATCTGGGAATGAGTCCAGCAAACCAGGAGGAGCTTGTAGAAACACCACACAGGCATCACAGCCCGGGTTTCAGCTTCCATCTCTATTCCCAGAGCCAACAGGCAGCACATCTTGGGCTGTGTGAAGAGACACCTTCAGCTCAAAACAAAGAGGAGATGCAGTGGTGGGGGCTGTGCTTTGTCTCATGTTCTTTGTGCCACAGGCTGGGTTTTCTGTCAGGGGTGACCATGCAGCAGCCCTCCCAGACCTGCCTCGAGCTGCTTCAGCCCGACTGCCATCAGCCTGAAGCTCTTGTTCAGGAACAGCTGGGCAGTTAAACACTCTCTTTGGTTACTCAAGGTGATTTGTTGATATCTAAGTGCAGATAGAGTAGGGAAGAAGATGAATGAAGCAGGAACTGGAGTGGGAAGCTTGTGCCCAGCATTCCTGCAGCCTCGGTTTGCCTATGGACACCGTGCCCTGTGTGGAGGTGGTAGGTGGTGACCATGCATTTTGCCATCTTCTCACCTAACTGGACTCTCTCTTACGGATCTGTGGGCACTGCAGAGTTGCCACATGACAGCAAATCTCTTGTATCTGTCTTTGGTGGAAGCCCTGGACTGTGCCTCCTCAAAGGAAGGTCTGTGGCTGCACAAGGGTGGGTGCTGCTGCCCATCCCCGTTGGCTCTCAGCTTAGGGAGCAGGGTTTTCCCAGCAGCACCCTTCTGCTCCTGGCCTGGGGAGGTTCTGAGCACAGACACGGAGCTGATGGATCTCCAGTGAGAAGCACAAAAGCTTCCCTTGCTCAGATCCTGGAGGGTTGGAACGGAGTGGGTGTGAGTTCTTCACAGAGCAGGATGGGGATTGCTTAGGTGCCAGTGGCACGAGGGAAGGAGAGTGGAGTGAGCAGAGCCTGGAGGCAAACCCAAGTCAGCTCACAGCTGGTACTGGGCTGAAATGATGTGACAGGGACTGAGCTGTGTGATTTAAAGCTTTCCTGGGCTTCTGCTGCAGTTAAGCAACGTGCAGACACGGGGTTCCCCCACCATTCGGTTTCCAGCATCCCTGCCTTGCCCCTACTGTGTGCCACAAGTTCTTGCCATTCGAAGGAGATTTTTTTTTGGGGTATTCTTTTATGTAAACACATGGTGCTAAAAAAGGCAACCTCTAAACGTTCCAAACCCCACAGGGTGTTAAAAATACAGGTCTCAAGGCAGGTGTTCGCTCCTTTCACTTTCTTTTTAGATCACCAGCATTGGTACAAAATGAGCTGAGAGAAGGGGAGAATTCTAATTAGGTTTAAAAAAGAAAAAAATATGGCAGTTTATTTTGAGCGCATGTCTGCTTTGCAAAGGCATATCCCATTTCAGATGCGGGCAGAATGAATCATTATTACACATTTATCATCATAAAAATGCTTATTTGGACTTTTTTTTTTTTTTTTTTTTAAGGAAAGGGTAAAAAAAAAAATATTATAAAAAGGGCAAAGCAAAGAGCCATCTCTGAAGGGCAGTTATTGCTTGCCCTTGCTTGGGAAAAAAGCCTTTCTCAATGGGATTACGTCCCCGCTCATAACCTATCAGCCGTCTGATCAGAAATTCATAACGCAGGCCATCCATTTCCAGCTCTGCCAGGGCTGCATGATTGAATTTAAATAGGCAAATGCCAGACTTGAGCTTTGACATTCTCTCTGTCTCTCTCAATCTTTCTCTTTCCCCTGCCCTCCCAATCACAGCGCCTTCCTTTCTTCCTCCCTTTCTTCCTCCCTTCCCTCCGCAGGCCACCATCTCGGGGCGGCTGGGAAATGGAGGGTGGCTGTGGGGGAGAGGCAGAGGAGGGATGCACAGACAGGGAGAAAGATGGAGGCAACTGGACAGCAGAAAATTATGTTGTTGCCTCCGTGCTTTCAGGGGGAGGCTAAAACCCGGGTTTAAAGCCCGACACATTTTTTTCCCCCCCTCCTTCAAAAGGAGCTGTTTGAGCATCCTGTCTGGGTCCTCTCCCAACCCCTCAGGTGTCTGCGAGCACACAGCTCCTGAGCTGGCCCTGCTCTCCCTCTCCCACCTGGCTGATAAGGATGGAAATGAATTCCAATCTGGGTGCCTTCAGTCATGGTGTTTTGAGGCACAGCAGATGAAATCTGCCTGGTGGCAGCAGGTCCTGTCCCTGCAGCAGCCACTGGGCTGGGTGTGGGGTTGGGATGGGGCTGGGTGTGGGGTTGGGATGGGGCTGGGTGTGGGGTTGGTGGGATGGTGCTGGTGTGGGGTTGGTGGGATGGTGCTGGTGTGGGGTTTGTGGGATGGTGCTGGGTGTGGGGTTCAGTGGGATGGTGCTGGGTGTGGGGTTTGGTAGGAAGGTGCTGGGTGTGGGGTTGGGATGCTGCTGGGTGTGGGGTTGGGATGGTGCTGGGTGTGGGGTTTGGTGGGATGGTGCTGGGTGCTATGGCTGCAGGAGGCTGCAGGGGGGACACGGGCAGGGGCAGCAGCTGGGCTGAGCCCCTGGGCAGAGATGATGTCCGGGATGAGCCCCTGGGCAGAGATGATGTCCAGGCTGAGCTCCTGGGCAGGGACAATGTCCATGCTGAGCCCCTGGGCAGGGACAGTGTCCAGGCTGAGCCCCTGGGCAGAGATGATGTCCATGCTGAGGGAGGCAGCTGCAGGTCCTGCCCTGGGGGGATTTTCTCAGGATCTGTGTTGTGCAGCAGCACCCACACCGGGGAAACCTGCTGGTGCTCCTTCCTGAACCTCACTCCCTCAGACAGAGCTGATTATTGAGTTAGGGATATTACAATGATATTTTTATTGCTTTCTTCCCCGCTGGGCCTTTTATCCCCTCTTAGTGTACGGATGCAGCTCCAGCCCAAATCCTCGCTGCAAATTGTGCTTCCAAATCAACATTGTGAAAGGACTTTGTCCTTCAGGAAGCAGGTAAACACTCCAGAACCCACACTTCTGTCCAGTGGTGTTTTTACTGCTGAGCAGGAGCAGGGAGAACAAGTACCCCGAGCACAGGAGAGCGTGTTGTCAGTCTAACAGCTGTTTCTGACTTGATGAGGCTCCTCTGAAGAGTATTTTTGGTGTTGTTCTTATTCTTTCTCTTGTTTTGTTTTTCTTTTCCCCCCATAATGCAAAGCCAGAGGGATCTTGGGCTGTGCATCCTCTCTGTCCCTTGGGTTTTTCCTCGGGTGTTGATTTTTCCTGCCCAAAAATAGTTTGACTGAGACTTCTGAAAAAAGGCACAGAATTTGGAGTAAAACATGTCACATGGAGTCAGCCCTTCCTCCCGTAACACTTCCCAGAGATTCATCCCTCTGATGTGAGAAACTTGTTCTTGGATTCTCTTTTGGGTTGTCTGACTTCAGCTTCATCACCAGGTCTTTGTTTTGGTGATTTCTGTGTCAGTCTCACCAGTGATGGTTTTTCAGTTATTAGCTTCAGGGTTCTTAAGCTGTTGCCCAGTTCTGTGCCAGCACCAGTTCTTTCCCTCTTCCCTGGGGGACCCATTCTCCACCAGCTGCCCTCCTGCTTTAACCCTCCCCAGCCTCCCAGCTCCCCAGACTGGCACCAGTTTGCACATACCCCTCCCAGCTGCTAAAATAAGCTGAATCCCATGTTACACTTCCTAATTTAACCTGAGTATTATTACCAGCACCTCCTTGCTATCCTGTTACTGCATCTGCTGCTGAATGCTGGCAGCAGGGCTCGACTGCTGCCATTGAACTGAAGCATTGCTGTTTTTCACTTGAAAAACTCTGTATCCCAGCTCTGGAGCTGTTTTTCTGCTGTCTGTAGCTTTCCTCACCCCTGTGCTGCTGCCCACAGCTTCTAGGTTATTTTACTGCTTACCTACTGCCCTTGTTTTCATTTCTCATCTTGGTTTTCTATAGTAATTGCAGAGTTTCTCTTGCTAATAACCCCAGACGCCGTTGAGCTGGAGGTGTCACCTTTCCTTAGTGTCCACTTGTCTCTTTGGCCATTTCACATGTTTCTGCTGTGGTTTGGGGTGATTTCCTCCTAAATCCTCTCTTATGATCACTTTTCAGTGCTTTTTGTAGCTTTAGGAAATACCACGCACACGCACTCTGGAACTGTGATCTCCATAAGCAGGTTAAATATAAGGTGAAAGTTCCTGAAGCCCTGGCTTCAGATTTCCAGATGTGAATTATTTGGTGCTAAAACTCCACACAGCCTGGACTTGTGGTGCCCTCGGTGGAAACCTGCTCCCCTTTGGCCTGTCCCAGGCTCAGAGGAGAAAAGGAGGGTGTAAAACTACCAGAGTTAGTGAATCTCTTACAGAATAATTATAAAACCAAGTTTATTTTTTTTTTTAAGGTCCACTTTTGCTGCTTTTCCCCCTCAGAAGGTAGGAGAAGCTGCTGAGGTTGAGCTCTGTATGGACGTGGCTGTCAGAGGTTGTGCTGTTGCCTCCCTCAGATAGGCAGGGCAGTTGAGTTTTAATGTGCTGCAGGATTATTGCTCAGCACAGTGGTGCAGGAAGCTTTTTTCAACACAGTGGGGGTTTCAGTCTGTCTTCTAGCTTTGCATTATTTTCAAGAATGTTTTTCTTTGTATACATTTCCACGTCTTTGTATAAAAACTGACTTCTCCATATGCCAGGACCTTCTAACTTAAATATAAACTATGCAGTTGAATGTATGTGCTGTGTGTATATTTTGTGTTTTTCTTTAAAGACACAGTGCCAACACCCTTCTGTATTTACAATTCCAGGAATAATCATCTAGTTTGTAAGAACATCTATTTGGTAGTGCATGAGCCTTGTCAACTAGCACCTACACAAGTAAGCTGCTGCTTAAAGGGTTTTGTGCTTTCTTGTTTAAAGATGTAAGCACGAGAGTTGCAGATAATGCTTAATTGACTATCTGTTCTTAAAATGCCCTTCTTGGTTCCCCCTTGAGAGGTTTTCTGTTTATTCCCTCTGTGTTATACATCAAGTCCCTGGACAGGCAGGGGGAGGTGGGGGAGCAAGCTGTGTCCAGAGGGACGTGGTTAGAGTCTCGTGGTTCTGCACTCTGAGCACCAGGCGGTGCAGCTCTTGCTGGCCTGGGCTGACACCAGTGCAGCCATGGGTGCTGGTGGCATTACCCTCCCTCCCTCCCGGGGTCTCGGCTGGAAACGATGGGTTTTTTGGTTGACTTTTGTTGTGGTTGTGTTTGGTTTGGACACAACACCACAGAGCTCTTGTCTTGAATGGGCTGCCCAGGGAGGTTGTGGAGTCTCCATCCCTGGAGACACTCAAGACCTGCCTGGATCTGTTCCTGGGTGACTTGGTCTAGGTGATCCTGCTCTGGCAGGGGGGTTGGACTAGATGATCTTCTAGCTCCCTTCCAACCCCTAACATCTGTGAATCTGTGTGAATCTGTGTAAGCAAAAGCTGTTTCTTATTCCAAGTTTCCAAGTCCTCCCGCAGAGCACTCAGTCCTGGTTTGCCTGGTGCTTCTGGGTGGCAGTGGAAGAGCCCCTGTGGGGTGGCTCAGAACACAGCCCGGGCTCAAAGGCCAGCCAGGTCTTTCTACACATCTTTAATTGCCTGTATCTTGCAACAGCACCAGGAGTTGCAGGGATGAAATGTCCACGTGTGCTTTTCAGAGTGCCTGAGTGGCTTCAGAACACAAGTGCCACTGAGCTGCAGGACTCGGGCTGCTCAGGACTTGTTTACACAGAAAGTGACACCTCCTGTACCAGGAGAATTCCACTGATGGATCACCCCTCCTGGAATAATTGGCTTTTTCGGGTTACTTTAAGTTCTCCAGCATACTGTCAGCTAAACCACTGGTTCCTTAGCTGTAGTCTATAGAATTACCTTCAGCAGTAAAATTTATGGACGAGTCAGGTCTGTGTGGTCGTGCAAGGTGACTCAAAGACATTCCACTGCTGGGCAGTGGTCTCTCAGTCCTAACTTTAAGAACCACTAAAAGAAATAAAATAAAGACGCCCTTATTCCAGATTAAGGCCACGTTGGGAGTTGCAGCTGTGTACAGTTTAAGTTCATGCCTTGGTTGTTATTAACTAGCCCCCAGCTCACAGAGGAAATGCAATCAGGATTGCTCTGCACCCAGTCCCGGGGCAGACCTGCAGCTAAATCTTTATGGAAACAGCAGCACAAACATCCGGGTGCTGCAGAGGATTTGAGGTCTTGCAGTGATTTGGGAAGATGAGCACACTGAACTCCAGCTCCTGATAGTTACATTGCCATATTGACTATATGATGCTATACTTTTAAGCAACAGTGAGAGAAATATTGAGGCTGTTTTTCTGCAGACAACTGACCATTTATGGGGTTTGGGATTACTATTTATTTATTTATTAACTGTTTGGGAATCAGATTTTCATGCTCGTGGCAGCTCAGAGTTACAGGATAAGCCTTAGCAAAAACCTGAGTATTGTTCATTTTCCCCCCTAACAACAAAGTCTTTTAGACTGTGAAATAACCTTCCCTGAAAAGGCCTAAAAGGGAGCAAGTCTCATCACTGAGAGGAATTAAATGTCTTCCTCCATTTCACTCTCAGTGTAACCAGTGGTGCTTTGGCTCTTCATTTAGTGACCCACAGGCTTCCTTGTGCATCCTTGGGCTGAATCCTGGGGTCTCTCCGGGCACGATCAGTATTTCACTCTACAGCCACCTGAAACTTGTTTAACCCACCATTTCCACTTACTGCAGCGTGTGCCAAAACTCAGTGGCTTGCCAGGAGCTACAGTTTCACTCCCTGTCTCGTGGAGTTTGGTTTAATAGCTACAACAGACGACCCCCGGGAGAGGTGGGTCACCATCCTCACCCCACAGAGGTGTCAAGCAGCCATCCACGTGCCTGCCCAGAGCACGGCCTGAGCCCAGCACCTTCTGGCTGCTCCCAGCAGTGCCACGCTAGGAATGGACAGATAGGGGAAATCCCAGCCCCCTTCTTAACTTTTAGGACACAGGACTGTCTGGCTTTGAGGGAATTTGCTGCGTGTTGGCTGCTGCTCTGTTTGGAGATGGGAAGAGGGCAGCTCACTGGGGCACTGCCAGGGCACTGGCAGCCACGGGCACCTGCCACTCCTGGCTCCTCCTCCCACCTTCTCTTCCCAGGAGAGAGGTGCTGGAGCCCAGCCTTCACCTTTTCAGCCTTGGCTCTTCCCTTGGTTTCATGCCCACGTTGCCTGGTGTGTTCACCACTGCATCTTGGCACCGCCGCTGGCTTGACTGTGCCCGTGCAGAAATGAGAACGTGCCCACAGCCCGGGCAGAGATCAGTCCCAGGGCATGACCAGCACCTCCTCTGCCTTCTCCACCTTCTGTCCAGTGACCAGCACCTTCTCTGCCTTCTCCACCTTCTGTTCTGTGTTGATGGCACGGCCTGGCAGCCAGCTGCTCTTTCTGGTGCCAGACACCACAAAGGCCAGCAGAGCAGATGTTAACTGACTGGAACGTGCTCTCCAGAAAAGCCAGAGTGGCAGAGAACCCTTGAAGCAGGGGCAGGGAGGCAGGGGGAGCAGGGGCAGGGAGGCAGGGTAGGCTCTGCTGTGCCTTACGTGGGAGACACGGAGCTGCTGCAGCCCGGTGACGTGAGGAATAATTGTCTGTTGTCTTTGTGATTGTGTTTTTGACATCGAGCGTTCCTGTGAGAGCTGCGGGGGATTAGAAGCCCTCGAATCAAAACGCTCCTCTTTGGATGCTGAACTTTGCCTGGGTTTGTAAGGAGAAATAATACTTTTTATGGGATCAGCTGGTAGAGCTGAAAAAAAATCGGCATGCTATTGAGATCAGAGTTTGGCAATCAGTTCTGAAAATTGTATTTTTAAATCCAGTAGAGTGTTGTCACGGTTCTAACGCTCTCATTACTAAGCTTTTCCACCTGAAGACTGAGCACAAGAGCTGCTTAGCACAGTCCTCTGAGTCTCCACACCTTTGATTTTGCCCTGAAACGTTTGGATATCCCGACCGAAATGTGCAGCAGCGTGTTTGTTGCCGTTGTTATTGCTTACAGGAGGGGTATGATTAGAAATAGGTGTCTGCAAAACCTCTCAGATACCTGGTGGGCAAGTCCAGCCACGTCGCAGAGAGTATGGATAGCACTGAGTGTACTCTGGGCACAGAGCTGGGGCGTCTGTGGGTTCAGAGCTGACAGGGCTCGTTGGGCTGCTTTGGGTGGTTCACAAGAGCAGAACACCACACAGGGAGGGTTCACGAGAGCAGAACACACAGGGGGCAACTGGGAGGGGTCAGCAAGGCCTGAGAGCAGGTGCTGCCAGGGCTCCCCCAGTGCCAGCAGCAGCGTCCCGGGGCCGATGGGCACATCCTCAGCCTGGGGTGCTGCTGCTGCTGGGGGTGCCACGGGATGCACACATCTGTGAAAACCACCACGAGCACGAGCTGAGGAAAGCACCACAACCCCCCTGTGACCCATCTCCACCCCACCTCCAGAGGCCCTTTGCTCCCTCCAGGGGTTTTGTTCTCCTGCACATCATAGCGGCTCGCAGAGCTGCTCTGCCATCCCCCAGCGTGAGGGCTGATGTGAGACAGAGATACACACACACACACACNTTAACCCACCATTTCCACTTACTGCAGCGTGTGCCAAAACTCAGTGGCTTGCCAGGAGCTACAGTTTCACTCCCTGTCTCGTGGAGTTTGGTTTAATAGCTACAACAGACGACCCCCGGGAGAGGTGGGTCACCATCCTCACCCCACAGAGGTGTCAAGCAGCCATCCACGTGCCTGCCCAGAGCACGGCCTGAGCCCAGCACCTTCTGGCTGCTCCCAGCAGTGCCACGCTAGGAATGGACAGATAGGGGAAATCCCAGCCCCCTTCTTAACTTTTAGGACACAGGACTGTCTGGCTTTGAGGGAATTTGCTGCGTGTTGGCTGCTGCTCTGTTTGGAGATGGGAAGAGGGCAGCTCACTGGGGCACTGCCAGGGCACTGGCAGCCACGGGCACCTGCCACTCCTGGCTCCTCCTCCCACCTTCTCTTCCCAGGAGAGAGGTGCTGGAGCCCAGCCTTCACCTTTTCAGCCTTGGCTCTTCCCTTGGTTTCATGCCCACGTTGCCTGGTGTGTTCACCACTGCATCTTGGCACCGCCGCTGGCTTGACTGTGCCCGTGCAGAAATGAGAACGTGCCCACAGCCCGGGCAGAGATCAGTCCCAGGGCATGACCAGCACCTCCTCTGCCTTCTCCACCTTCTGTCCAGTGACCAGCACCTTCTCTGCCTTCTCCACCTTCTGTTCTGTGTTGATGGCACGGCCTGGCAGCCAGCTGCTCTTTCTGGTGCCAGACACCACAAAGGCCAGCAGAGCAGATGTTAACTGACTGGAACGTGCTCTCCAGAAAAGCCAGAGTGGCAGAGAACCCTTGAAGCAGGGGCAGGGAGGCAGGGGGAGCAGGGGCAGGGAGGCAGGGTAGGCTCTGCTGTGCCTTACGTGGGAGACACGGAGCTGCTGCAGCCCGGTGACGTGAGGAATAATTGTCTGTTGTCTTTGTGATTGTGTTTTTGACATCGAGCGTTCCTGTGAGAGCTGCGGGGGATTAGAAGCCCTCGAATCAAAACGCTCCTCTTTGGATGCTGAACTTTGCCTGGGTTTGTAAGGAGAAATAATACTTTTTATGGGATCAGCTGGTAGAGCTGAAAAAAAATCGGCATGCTATTGAGATCAGAGTTTGGCAATCAGTTCTGAAAATTGTATTTTTAAATCCAGTAGAGTGTTGTCACGGTTCTAACGCTCTCATTACTAAGCTTTTCCACCTGAAGACTGAGCACAAGAGCTGCTTAGCACAGTCCTCTGAGTCTCCACACCTTTGATTTTGCCCTGAAACGTTTGGATATCCCGACCGAAATGTGCAGCAGCGTGTTTGTTGCCGTTGTTATTGCTTACAGGAGGGGTATGATTAGAAATAGGTGTCTGCAAAACCTCTCAGATACCTGGTGGGCAAGTCCAGCCACGTCGCAGAGAGTATGGATAGCACTGAGTGTACTCTGGGCACAGA
>VYZU01058081.1:0-12083 GCA_013401355.1 Ceyx cyanopectus
TTGGCTAGGTCAAATGGCTTGACGTGGTTAATTACTCTGATTCAAGGTGAGATTTGATGGATGGCATGGCATGAACTATGTAAAATACATAATACACACAGAAACAGACAGTCAGTCACCAGTTTGACTTTGATCCTAGCAAAGTATTGCTGACAGCATAAGTGAATTTGCTCTTTATTAATAACCACCTGGATACAGAGAAAGTTTCTCATTTCTACCACACATTATATAGGTTAACCAACCTTGTAATAGCTATAGACACTTTCCTCTGCCAGAAAGAAAATTATCTTGGCCAGAGATCATACCCACAGAGATCAGAGATGAATTGAATTTCACTTGCTTATAGTATCTCAGGTAACATTGCTGATGGCAGAAATATAAGGAGGTTGCTAAACAAGCCCACTGGATATTATTATTAATAGACTGTAAATCAAAATTCTGAGCAATTTCTTGTATTGACAAGGGTTGAATGCAGCAGAGACAAAAATGTATTTTAGTATATGCACAAAGAAAAAAATTACAGTAAAAGTTCTGCAGTTTCACTATTTCAGGTAAGATTTGTCTATATTGCTGCAACATAAAAAAGTAATGGTAGTACATGGAGGATGATTTAACAGATGGTTCTAAAGAAAATGCATGGAAAATAAACTTTTTGGAGGGAAGTTTGACACTTTATGTGAAACTGATAAAATATCTTTAACAAAACACTTTATGAAGATATCTTTATAATCTTCATATGGAGAGCCTAAAAGTAATGTGGCAAGTTTATATAATACCTGGCATCTCAACCATGACACATTTAAATATTACTTATTAGAATAATAGAATGCTATGGTTTAGAAGGGCCCTTTGAAGGTCATCTTGTCCAAACCATCTGCAATGAACAGGGACCTCCTGAACTAGATCAGGTTGCTCAGAGTCCCATCCAACCTGTCCTGAAATGTCTCCAGGGATGGGGCCTCCACCACCTCTCTGTGCAATCTGTTCCAGTGTTCCACTACCCTCGCAGTACTTCTTCCTACTATCTAGCCTAAATCTATCCTGCTATAGTTTAAAACCATTGTCCCTCATTCTATGGCTACACGACCTTGTACACAGGCCCTCCCCAGCTTTCATGTAGGGCCCCTTCAGGTACTGGAAGGCCAGTATAAGGTCTCCCCAGAGCTTTCTCTTCTCCAACCTGAGCAACCCCAACTTTATTAGGCAACAGACATTTGATACACAGGAGAAAGAAAAGAATAAATTTTGCCTATTATTGTATCAAATGGTTTAGATTCCTAACCTATCACTGTAAAGGCTTACTTTATTCCCAATTATATCAGAATCTAGATCATTACCCTCTCCAAATTTGAGAGGACCATAATTATTTTTAAAAAATATCAAAGCTATACTTTAGAACCCAGACTGACTGTTCTTTAAGAAAGAAAAAAAATCATTGAAAGCCAATTTTCATGAATTTAACATAGATTGGAGTGAACATTGAAAGCAGCCTTGTGGAGAAGGACTTGGGAGTCCTGGTGGACAAGTTCTCCACGGAGCAGCAATGTGCCCCTGTGGCCAGGCAGGCCAATGGTATCCTGGGGTGCATCAAGAGCAGCGTGTCCAGCAGATTGAGTTTCTCCTCCCCCTTTACTCTGCACTGGTGAGACCTCACCTGGACTATTGTGTCTGGTTCTGGGCTCCCCAGTTCATGAGAGACAGAGATCTACTCAAGAGAGTCCAATGGAGGGCCACAAAGATGATTAAGGGATTGGAACACATGCCTTATGAGGAAAGGCTGAGACACCTGGGGCTCTTTAGTCTGGAGAGTCTTCTCTTAGACTAAGAGGGGATTTGATAAATATTTATAAATATATGAGGACTAAGTGTCAAGAGGAAAGGGACAGCCTCTTCTCACTTGTGCCCTGTGATAGGACAAGGAGGAATGGTTACAAGCTAGAACACAATAGGTTCCGCCTTAACATGAGGAAGAACTTCTTTACAGTAAGGGTCACAGAGCACTGGAATGGGCTTCCCAGGGGAGGATGTGGACTCTCCTTCTCTGAAGATTTTCAAGACTCACCTGGATGCGTTCCTCTGTGACCTGTGTTAGATTATATTTAGATGATATGATCCTTCCTGGCAGGGGAAGTGAACTCAAAGATCTCCAAGATCCCTTTCAACCCCTAATTCTCTGTGATTCTGTGATTTCTGTTTTAACACATCTTCCTAATCTTAAAAAGTTGGGGGTTTTTTTATGAATAAACAAAAGCTAGTATGACTACCTATAACATTATTCACTTGCTATTTGTAAGAAAATAAATACTCTGCTTCTCCTTGTATAAGACTTGAACTATTATTAAACTTAATAGTAGGCTAGATACATCTCTCTATTCCAAGTAGAAGCCTAAAGAACAACCCCTTAGCTACTGATTCTGTCGTTGCTGTTCAAAAGTTTATACAATAATTCCAACTGTGACAGCACATTTTTTTTGTTGAGATAAGCTGGACATTGGATGTAGTGCTTGCATATTCAGTATTCAAATCTATGATGCTTGTAAACTTTTGATATAGTGAAGAGATGATCATGGAGCATAGGTTAGCAATGTTGCCTGCCTCATTAGTCTGCATCATCTACAGAGGATACTGTGTGTTATAATCCATAATGACTTCCTCACAGCCAAGCTTAAGAAGTGTGGATTTAGTCACGGTGTAATAAGGTGGATTGGGAAGTGGCTAAAGGACAGAGCCCAGAGAAGTGTGGTCAGTGGAGCAGAGTCTGGCTGGAGGCCTGTGACAAGTGGAGTCCCCAACTAGTCACAGGCCTCCACTATTCAGTGCTGGGTCCAATATTATTCAATATATTCATCAATGACCTGGATGAGGGGGTAGAGAGCACCCTCAGCAAGTTCGCTGACGACACCAAACTGGGCAGAGCGGCTGACACAGCAGCAGGCTGTTTTGCCATCCAGAGAGACCTGGACAGGCTGGAGAGCTGGGCAGGGAGAAATATCATGAAATTTAACATGAGCAAGTGTAAGGTGCTGCATCTGGGGAACAACAACTCCATGTATCAGAACAGGCTAGGGCCTGATCTACTGGAGAGCAGCTCTGGAGAAAGAGACCTGGGGGTCCTGGTGGATAGGGGGATGACCATGAGCCAACAATGCATCCTTGTGGCCAAGAAAGCCAATGGCATCCTGGATGCATTAGGAGAAGTGTGGCCAGCAGACCAAGGGAGGTACTCCTCCCCCTCTACTCTGCATTGGTGAGACCCCATCTCGAGTACTGTGTCCAGTTTTGGACACTCTAGTTCAGAAAAGACAGAGATTTACTGGGGAGAGACCAGCGCGGGCTACCAAGATGATTAAGGGAGTCGAGCATCTCCCTTAGGAGGAGAGGCTGAGAGAGCTGGGGCTCTTTAGCCTGGAGAAGAGGAGACTGAGGGGGGACTTCATCAATGTCTATAAATATGCTAAGGGTGAGTGTAGAAAGGATGGAGTCAGACTCTTCTCAATGTCATCCAATGACGGGACAAGAGGCAATGGGTGCAAGTTGGAGCACAAGAGGTTTAGGGTCAACACAAGGAAAACTTTTTCGCAGTGAGGGTGACAGAGCTCTGGAACGGTCTCTCCAGAGAGGTTGTGGAGTCTCCTTCTCTGGAGACACTTAAGACCGCCTGGATCTGTTCCTGGATGACTTGGTCTAGGTGATCCTGCTCTGGTGGGAGGGTTGGATTAGATGATCTTCTAGGTCCCTTCCAACCCCTAACATTCTGTGAATCTGTGACTTTGAACAGATAAACTCCATGTAATATCTAATAAAACAAAATTTTCTTAAACTTATCTTTTTCTTAAATATTAAACATCCCTAAAAATAAGTATTCACAAAGTGCCAACTGAAGTGGATGGAACCAACTTAAATTTCCACCCCAAAGCTGAAGCAAAATGCAGAGAGACTTGACTGAGAACACAAGCAGAGACTGTGAAGCAGAGGATGATTGGTTATTACAGAATTATATGTATGAACAGAAAGGGTGTTCCAAACTCTAGAATCTATAAATAAATTTCTTTGTAATGACCATGAGGACAACAGTGTGAAGAAACTACTGTTTCAGTAACTATAGGGATGTATCTGAACCGTAGCCCTCAGCTGTTACGCTATGAGGACTCTGGGAGATGCTGTGCATTGGAGAGCTACTCTCTTTAGGCACTGTGGGCTGGAATTTGTCCCAGAATCAGATTATCTTAGAAATACAGTGAGGATACATTCTTTTAAAATTTCTAGTGTAGATAGTTGAGTCAAGGTGTCTAAACATGTGAGTAAAGCATTTCAAGTCAAGGGACCTACCTGAATTAAACTACTCTCTATACTTAAAAAAATTACTTCTTACTGGAAGCACTCTAAGAAGTCAACATTTGCTATTGTTAAAAGAGCTATAAAAGGTAAAATGAAGAGAGTTTGTGTGTGTGTGTTTTCTGTTTTCTAGTTGAAGGAAGCTTTATAAATGCCCTATTTCCTAATGCCCATATGTTGTTTTTCAGGAAATAGTTTGTAATATATGTGTNCCTGCTGGCAAGCCCATTGAGTTAGCTATTCCAATTGAAGGACGACCACCTCCAGCTGCATCCTGGTTCTTTGCTGGATGTAAACTAAAAGAATCAGAACGCATAAAAATGGAGACTGTTGCTAAAATGGCTAAAATAAACTCCTGCATTCTTATTAATATTTTAATAATCTGAATACTATGTTAGAGTTACTTTCTATTCCTTTCTTATATTTTCTCCTTATGCTTTCATAAATTTTTTATCATTAAGCCATTAATAACAAAATAAATTCCTCATCTAAGTATGTCCATTAAAAATACATTTTTCATCTTCATAACATGCAGGTTACCTTTTAAATAACTTTCAGTTCAATACCACTGACACTTCTAGGTATGTGTGCATGCAGACAGTATAAAACACCAGTTATAAAGCATCTTGTCTCACTGTAGCCTCTTGTTTTCTCACAGTAACCTCTTCTTTATTTTTGCTTTCTTCATTTTTCGAAGCTGTGGGCACCTTAGAGGTTGCTGATATTTCTTAAGTGTAGGCATTGACACCGCCTTCTTATTCCATAAAATTAACTCTGTTCAATCACTCTTCCTTATTTAATGAGACCTATGTTTGTTCTATGTTTTTACTTAGCTGAAATTCCCAGTAGTCTGGCCAGTGACCTTTGGGAGTATAACATTACCAAGACAAAACTGCTGCCTCCAAGATATCTACATCTCTTAAGAGTGAAATCGTTTGACATCTTATGCATATACTTCTAAAATCACTGCATAGTTATTTAAAGTGTTGACTGACATTTCTTCCTGCTGTTTCTCTTAGTTCTGAAAAAATGTTTTTAGAAGTTTATTTGTCAAAGTATACAAAGAAACCTTTAAGCTTTCTTTCCATTTTTTATGGTTTCTCAAGAGAACAAACCCACCTTTTCTTAAAATTTAAATATTTCTAAGCCATTAAGAATACTTTAAGACATTACCTGTTGTGAATAATATAACCTCTGTATAATATTACCATATGATTAATCGCACTCCTGCACTTACAACTTCTGCTTGAACCAAAGGCTATTTTTATGCTTCAGATAGCAGACATTCAGGAAAGATGGTGAGGGATAGCTACTTTCCAGACATGAATTAATGCATAACACAGAAACTGCAGCTCCATCCTGGATCATTGTTCACACCTCATAAGACAGAAAGTGCTCTAAAAACTAAGTAAAATGAAATTAGTACCTTCTCATATTTGAGGAAGACATTTAATTATTGAAGGGAGCACATGATTTCAGATTTTGGATGGAAATGGACTTCTCCTCCTGAAGGCTGTGTTAGCTGCTTTTTTATCACTTTGGCATGTCTTAGTGGTTGATTTAGCAAAGGGAGCCTCTGATGGTCTAATATCTATTTCATTCTAAAAACCTAATCTCCTATATTATTTGTATACATCCATGCACAAACAAATAGATTTATATACATGTGAAAGGAGTGTGGGTGCATAGTCAGGCAGCAGTTACTACGGAGATGTTGATCAAGGTTTTTTTATGCATCTTTTAAAAGTGTTTGAACCATATGAGAGTAATATGTTCAATCAACTTGCNTAAAAATAAGTATTCACAAAGTGCCAACTGAAGTGGATGGAACCAACTTAAATTTCCACCCCAAAGCTGAAGCAAAATGCAGAGAGACTTGACTGAGAACACAAGCAGAGACTGTGAAGCAGAGGATGATTGGTTATTACAGAATTATATGTATGAACAGAAAGGGTGTTCCAAACTCTAGAATCTATAAATAAATTTCTTTGTAATGACCATGAGGACAACAGTGTGAAGAAACTACTGTTTCAGTAACTATAGGGATGTATCTGAACCGTAGCCCTCAGCTGTTACGCTATGAGGACTCTGGGAGATGCTGTGCATTGGAGAGCTACTCTCTTTAGGCACTGTGGGCTGGAATTTGTCCCAGAATCAGATTATCTTAGAAATACAGTGAGGATACATTCTTTTAAAATTTCTAGTGTAGATAGTTGAGTCAAGGTGTCTAAACATGTGAATAAAGCATTTCAAGTCAAGGGACCTACCTGAATTAAACTACTCTCTATACTTAAAAAAATTACTTCTTACTGGAAGCACTCTAAGAAGTCAACATTTGCTATTGTTAAAAGAGCTATAAAAGGTAAAATGAAGAGAGTTTGTGTGTGTGTGTTTTCTGTTTTCTAGTTGAAGGAAGCTTTATAAATGCCCTATTTCCTAATGCCCATATGTTGTTTTTCAGGAAATAGTTTGTAATATATGTGTTAAAAATGTGATAAGCCACTGAAATTTTCAAAACACTCACTTTCCTTTATGCAAGCTTTCTTAAATGGCTAAAATAAACTCCTGCATTTTACCTTTTATAGCTCTTTNATAACTTTCAGTTCAATACCACTGACACTTCTAGGTATGTGTGCATGCAGACAGTATAAAACACCAGTTATAAAGCATCTTGTCTCACTGTAGCCTCTTGTTTTCTCACAGTAACCTCTTCTTTATTTTTGCTTTCTTCATTTTTCGAAGCTGTGGGCACCTTAGAGGTTGCTGATATTTCTTAAGTGTAGGCATTGACACCGCCTTCTTATTCCATAAAATTAACTCTGTTCAATCACTCTTCCTTATTTAATGAGACCTATGTTTGTTCTATGTTTTTACTTAGCTGAAATTCCCAGTAGTCTGGCCAGTGACCTTTGGGAGTATAACATTACCAAGACAAAACTGCTGCCTCCAAGATATCTACATCTCTTAAGAGTGAAATCGTTTGACATCTTATGCATATACTTCTAAAATCACTGCATAGTTATTTAAAGTGTTGACTGACATTTCTTCCTGCTGTTTCTCTTAGTTCTGAAAAAATGTTTTTAGAAGTTTATTTGTCAAAGTATACAAAGAAACCTTTAAGCTTTCTTTCCATTTTTTATGGTTTCTCAAGAGAACAAACCCACCTTTTCTTAAAATTTAAATATTTCTAAGCCATTAAGAATACTTTAAGACATTACCTGTTGTGAATAATATAACCTCTGTATAATATTACCATATGATTAATCGCACTCCTGCACTTACAACTTCTGCTTGAACCAAAGGCTATTTTTATGCTTCAGATAGCAGACATTCAGGAAAGATGGTGAGGGATAGCTACTTTCCAGACATGAATTAATGCATAACACAGAAACTGCAGCTCCATCCTGGATCATTGTTCACACCTCATAAGACAGAAAGTGCTCTAAAAACTAAGTAAAATGAAATTAGTACCTTCTCATATTTGAGGAAGACATTTAATTATTGAAGGGAGCACATGATTTCAGATTTTGGATGGAAATGGACTTCTCCTCCTGAAGGCTGTGTTAGCTGCTTTTTTATCACTTTGGCATGTCTTAGTGGTTGATTTAGCAAAGGGAGCCTCTGATGGTCTAATATCTATTTCATTCTAAAAACCTAATCTCCTATATTATTTGTATACATCCATGCACAAACAAATAGATTTATATACATGTGAAAGGAGTGTGGGTGCATAGTCAGGCAGCAGTTACTACGGAGATGTTGATCAAGGTTTTTTTATGCATCTTTTAAAAGTGTTTGAACCATATGAGAGTAATATGTTCAATCAACTTGCAGAATGGATCTGGGATGGATTTTATGTAATCTGTGGTGCCCCTAATTATGCTTAATTCCAAGATGTAGTAATTCTGAGTATTATGCTCCCCTTTAACTGCTGTCAGCCCAGAACTGTTTCCTCCTCTGGCTTGCCAAGCTCACAAGTCCTCTTTCCCTTCTTGGTGAAAACTAGCTATTGTGTACAGACCTCAATTTTAACTTTTAGAATAGGTCTTTTTCTCTCATTTTCTAGAGTGCAAGATTTTTACCTAGGCTAATTCTTTGTTTACCTCTAACTACCAACTTACTTGTACATCAGGCATTTTATCCTGGAAAATACACGTTTAAAATAGAAGGTAAAACAAATGAAACTGTTGAGGCAGAGATTATAAAAAGTCTAGGGATATTTAATCAACTCATTCATCACTGTCACACATGTTTCCAAAAGCTACTACAAAACTCTTAGCCTTCATATACTCTCCTGGGAAATCTTCATTGTCTTCTGCTAAAGTGTCAAGAAAATAATCTATTCATATCACTTTGACTGAAACTGAGGGTGCTGATGAAATGAGGCCTCCAAGGAAAGCCTAGTTCCACATTATCTATGGAATTGTTTTTGAATTAAAAAGCATCAAAACACAATTTTATATTTTATCTATTTGAAATAACAATGCCCTCAGAAAGATGGAGAAAGTGTAAGAATACATTGTTTCTTATCTGTTCTTTCTTGGGTTTTAGATTTTTCTTCCCGTCTCACAGGAGTAGAACTACTAGTAATGTACTTAACTTTTTCAACTTCTTTAATTACCACTTCCTTTGGCAAAAGGGAGACCATGAAAAATTCATGTCTTTCAAAAGTTTCACACTTGTGTAGTGTAGATATCTTTGCCATGAAAAGTATTGTTCTAAGATTTATTTATTTCAGCATTGTTTCTTGGAATGTCAGAGCTTCTAGTGTTTCTGTACAAACACGGCTAACAAATGCAGCCCCAAATTTTCACTCAATTGCATTTTAACACAATTTAAGATGCATTTTTTTAATCTAGTTTTTAGCCTAAAGTACTTTAATTAATGTTTAGGTGCTACACTTTAGTATTTTCAAGAACATTCTTTAAAGTTTAAAAAATATAACTCCTACGGTACAAATTTTCATTATCACATATGTACTTGACTTAGCAAATTGGAGTGATCAAAAAACATATCCATTTGACTAATAACAAATTGTTCTTCTTGCAAAATTATTCATTACACATTAAGAGCACATCACGCTTCACTGAATCACTGCATCCATTAACCTCTCATACCTGATCTCATGCTGTAGGTTGTTTCTTTTTCAAACTTTCAAGNGGCTCCTCCGCGGGGAAGCGGCACGTTGGCTCTGCATGGCACGGCACGGCACGGCCCTGGCTCTGCCCCAGCTCCCTCCACTGCCAATTAAGGCTGCTGATGCTGGGTAAACAGGGAGGAACGTGTCCTTCGGTATGGCTAATGAGCACATCACGCTTCACTGAATCACTGCATCCATTAACCTCTCATACCTGATCTCATGCTGTAGGTTGTTTCTTTTTCTGTTCTTCTCTCAGTTTTCACTAGGATCGTTAATGAATGCATGTTACCATGTGTACTGGCTATGCACTGACTATTCCCTTCAGTATTGGTCTATTCCAGTTTAAATATAGGCTGCGTGACTCAGCCATAGCTGAACATACTGCTTTCCATGTAGCATGTTATCCTCATAGTCACAGGAGTATGGTTCCAATTTTAATTTGTGCAACCTTAGGCACAGCAAAATAAGTCCAATTTTAATAACTTCTAGGTATGAAACATAGGTTTTGCAAATGATCTTGGAACTAAGAATTCACATACTGACAGCTACTTTCCCCAATAGTCTTTTTAAGTGTTCCAGTTTAAAAATTGAACCTCATTTCTAGCAGTCATTTCTTTTTCCATCAGTCACTCCCAGTGTAAAGCAGATCAAACTTGCAACATCCTAGACAGCAGACAAGTGACTATGTGCTGATCCATAAACAATCTGGCTTTAATGTTTGTTCTCATAATCATGACCTCTTTCCTCATGGGCATAACTTTTATTTTTAAGTCAGCTTGATTAATTATTGAAGAAAATTAAGTAAAATTTACAAAGAAGATTCAGCTGAGTCAGTTCCTTGTTCTACATGTCCAAAATTGTAACCTAACAGTTCCTGGTAAGTAGAGTTTTGTGCATGAATAATAGCTAATGGTACCTCATATTTTCCAGTTTAAAACAGAACATAATTTACACTGTAGAAGTGCATGTACTGCACCTTTATTTGTTTTTCTTCTGCAAGTGCACTAAGGACTAACATTTACAATAAACAAGATAGAGGATGACAGATTTTTTTCCACATTTCTTATATTAGTACAATTTGTCTTCAATCTTTATTTATTACATATGCTTAAAGAAACAGAAACCTTTATAAAAATCGTAGTTTGAAAGTACATGATTAAAATTATAGCATAAAGCATTNACTCCTTCAAAGAAACAGAAACCTTTATAAAAATCGTAGTTTGAAAGTACATGATTAAAATTATAGCATAAAGCATTAATGTGTGAAGGGCAACAGGGTTATTCAGGAAAACTCAGTCTTGGTTTTATTTTCAATCACATTTCCTCATTTTATGCATTTGATTTGTCAGAGTTAATACTTCTGTATGTAGCTTTTCTAAGTTCAATGCCCTAAGTCTAGATGATTTTCTTTGAAGGAGTATGGAACAAACAATTGCCAACACTGTGACTAGCAACTCAAAGGGACTGTCTAACAAGCAACCTGAAGTGCCTCAGCACAGCGTTACCAGGTACCAGTGGCAGGTGCACACCAACAGGAGATGATCTACTCCTTTATGCTGCCACCCTCAGGGGCAGTTTGATAACAACAGAAAGGCATGGCTATGGCAATGCCCCGAGGGCCCACATGCCCTGACTGAGATGAGCTGATTGAAGATGCAGTACCAAATTAGATAATGGACTTGCTTAATGCCTTCACAGTCTGCAGGGAATATTTACAAAATAAGATTTTTCAAAGTGATATAGTCTAACAGAATTGGGGCAATCTTCAATGCCAGTTGAAGGCATTTCACTAATTTGATTGCTCTGCTCCCTCTTTGACATATATCAGACCCTATTTCACAAGGCGGGAGGTTGTCAAGAGACTAGGGACCTAAAAATTTTAGATTTTTCTTTCTTGTTGCCAAGACAACACTTTTCTCTAACCTTCTCGAGTGAAACGGTATTCACAGATATTTTTAAAACTATTCAGGCTGAAACAGATATGTAGTCAGAAAAATGTATAATAAATTAAAAACTGACAAACTATTAAGCAAACTGAAAACAGGATCTTATAATTGGAACTGTCAGCTAATTTTCTAAATTTTGTCACCAATTGATGTCCCCTGCAATTTTTCATTAACAGATGCCCTTCTAACTTACTCTAAAAAAAATTCCATACTTTTAAATATACAAATGCACATCAGGGGAAGTCCTATGGTTAGTACCCTAAAGAATAGGTACTAACCACAGTATTGCTATGATAATATTTCACATGTATTTTGGACTTCATACAGAAGACTTCACCGTATCTTTCATTTCAAATAACTAAAATGTAGAAATGGATTGAATGCATACTTACAAACAAAAAGGCCATAATATATATAGCAGAAGCTCACAGCCTGGGGTGCTTCCATTACCCGTAATCCCATTATGCCTGCCAGTCAGGGTATTGACCTGGATAATCTACACTGTATATTTATCTAAACAATGGCATACCCTCTACAACTTTCTCAGGCCAGCAACCTACAGTGCTTTACCATGCATTATATTTTAGTTATAGTAACTCTAGAGAAAACATTAGGAATCTTTTCAAAACAGAATATGACTGAAACTCTACCTTTTTTCAACT
>VYZU01058125.1:0-23409 GCA_013401355.1 Ceyx cyanopectus
TGGGATATGTTATGCAGAAGTGACCTCCATGCTTTCACATTCCTCATCTTTGCCAAAGCAACAACTGCTTAGGGCAGACAGATAAATGTGGGTCTGTGAGTGACAGTGATGACAAAAGGTATGTGAAGACAGGCTGTGGCTGAGGGAGGGGGCCGGTTGGCTCTTGGTTTGGGTTGGTGGTGATGGAGTGGGTGACCCTGCTCTTCAATTCTTCCCTTTCCTCTTGGCAGTGACTAAATCCCACATTTAATGGAATTACTATTGGAAAAGCAATGATATTTCACAGTATGGGGTTTGATTTAATGTAACTGTCAGGGGCTGGCGTTATTTTTTCTCCATTTAAATCAGTAAATCTATTCAATTTCCCTTCCAGAATAAACACTGCCTGCTAGAGCTGGGAGTTCAAAGTGTGAGGGATCTAATTAGAAGTGAAATATACCCCATCGTTATCCATGTTGAGGTCACTGAGAAGAACGTTAGAGGGCTCAGGTAAGAAGAGACAGACTGGCATGGTTGAAGGGTATCATGGGATGAAAGAGAAGCCCTTGTCTCTGTTCAGAGGAGAGAGACAAGGATTGGGGTGAGAGCTCTTGCTGTGTCTACACTGGGGCTGGCTGCCGTGAGGGGGAAAAAAAGGCAGGAAAATTGGCTTTGTGTGCATGTGAGGGAGTTTCTGGGTGTTTTTGCCTCCTCATCTCTCTACGCCAAGGGTAACGCTCGTCCCTGTGTTTTCCCCAGGATCTTGCTGGGGAAGGCGGGCCAGCGGGACTCGGAGGTGCTGAAGATGTGCCGAAGTGCAGAGCGGGCTCTCCACTCTCTGCCCTGCTCCTGGGTCTGTGTGGAGCCCCACACCTGGAGCCACGCCGAGGAGCTGCCCAAGGTGGTTCGGGGATGCATCTTCCAGGAGCAGAGCCGCCCGCTGTGGATCGAGGATGGCGATGACTGAGCTGGGGGTGGCAGAGCGGATGGTGCTAGCTGCTGTCCCCAAGAGATGCTCTTGGAGGTCCCTGCTTCTCTGGGTAGCATATCCTTCCTCCTTGAGGGGATACCAGCAGCAAAGGCCCCCATGAGTAGCCCTTCTGGTCCCCTTGAGGCCACCAGGAGCTGGGGAGGAACATGTGCTGCCTTCCTTGTCTGAACTTTCTGTGTTTTATCAGGGAGAGGTCTTCCGCCGTCATGGCGGAAACTACTCTCTCATGGGCTGTTCCCCATCACCTTGGACTGCCCTCGTCTCTGGTATGTGGTCACACTGCCAGATGGGAAATGTGGGGGACCTGTGGGATCAGGCTGTGTAGGAGCATATCTGACGCACGATTGAAGCCCATCACCTTCATCTCCCCTGCCCTGTGGCACTGTATGCTCTGGGTCCCCTTTTTTCCCCCTGTCTACCTCACCTCCAGGCCCTGCAGCACAGGGAGTACAGCTTATGTGCCAGTGCCCTGCTATGGCTGGAGTGACACTAAGCTCACAAAGCCTCATTTTACAGGAGCTGTACTCTTTATTGCTTGTAAATTATTAATAGAGCCTTTTATTGGAAACCACATATAAAGCAGAATTAAATACCATTCATAATGGGAATGGATGTCAGGCTGTGGGCTTGTGTGTAACTGGGAAGGTTCAGGTGATGCATGACAGGGTACTTTTCTCCTTTATCTGAGACCCTACTGCCCAGCCCTCCGGGAGAAGGAAGGAGCACTGCTTTTGCTGTTGTAGGGCAGCAGGAGGTGTGTGGAGAGGACAGGTTGAACATGTTCACAGACCAAGCCCACTCCCATTTTTACTTGCCCCATTTTTCAATCCCTTCCTCTCCCCAGGGCTGATGTTGGCCAGGTTGCTTCAGGAAAGCCAGGGAATAACTCGTTTGATGTGTCTTGCTGAGGTCCCTAGAGCTTCACATCCCTCTGTGCCCTGGTTATTGCCAAGTTATGAGCTGCTCCCTGATCCTCCCTGGGGGACACCAGGGAGACAGCCCAGCCACACTGCCTGGAGCATGGGGGCAGTGCCTTTCCCATTGGAGGCTGTTCTCACCCTGACATGGGACCGAGGGTGGGTTCAGACGTTGGCAGGGGGAAGATGGAGGGTTTGGGTAGCAGCAGCTCTGCTCGCCCACCCTAGCACAGTCCTGACTCCTAACCAATAGCTGTTAGCCCCTGCTATGGGAAGGGCCCATGCCATGGAGAGGTGATGATTGTGGTGATAGGTGGTCTTTCCTGAGGCATGCAAGAGGAAAAGGGAGTTTGTGGTTCTGGGGAGGCTCCATGGAGTATAAGGCCAGGCAGATGTCTGAGTCTGCTCGTCCTGGGGTCGCTGGGATCTGCAGTGTGGTCAGCAAGTCAAGGGAGGTTCTCCTCCCCCTCTACTCTGCGTTGGTGAGGCCCCACCTGGAATACTGTGTCCAGTTCTGAGCACCTCAGATCAAGAAGGACAGAGATTTACCGGAGAGAGTCCAGTGCAGGGCACCAAGATGCTGAAGGGAGTGGAGATCTCCCTGCTGAGGAGAGGCTGAGAGAGCTGGGGCTCTTTAGCCTGGAGAAGAGGAGACTGAGGGGGGAGCTCAGCAGTGTCTGTCAATATATTCAGGGTGAGTGTAGGGAGGATGGAGCCAGACTCTGCTCAGTNCTTCCAACCCCTAACATTCTATGATTCTGTGGGCCAGAATTTCTAGTGCCATGCACTTGTGAAGCTCTGAGAAAAGATTAACTTGCAGAGCTTCTTGGGTCCCCTGTGAGATGTTATTTCAGGCTCTAAACCAGTTGCCTGTGTCTTTTATGAGGACGAGAGTGAAGGGGGGAGGAAAAAAAAAAAAAGCAAATATTTTAACCTACAGTCACTAAAATATAGAGCAAAGTCCCAGCTCTGCCCTGGAGCAGTGCAGCTGTCCTCCTAGGGAAGGGGTGTAACACAAGGCTCCAGATGAAAGATCCCAAATGACTTCCACCCCAAGGGATGCAGCCTGAGCATCCACACACAGCCAGCCCCCTGGGAGGGTGCATGCCCTGCAGGCAAAGTAAGTGGGACTCTTGTTGAGCTGATGAGAAGACAAGTCCCAAAGCAATCTCCCATCCATCCTGGCATGGATTTGGAGATTAGAGTTTGCATCTTTATAGGGGAAAAAGTAGTTCTTGAGTACCCAGGGGAGCATGTGAAACACTCTGGTTCAGGGCTTGCCGCTTGCTGGCACTGGGAACCATCCCATCCCTATAGCCTAGGCTGAGGGGGTTAAGAGCATGCCTCTCTGGTTTGGGTAGTCAGGCTATGCTCCCAGCTTGGTGGCTGCTAATCCCCTCCAGGCACGTCCCTGTTCCATCATTGTTGTCAGCAAGAGGGAAAGGCAGGCAGAAGAAGGGTTCTGGGAGGCAGGCTGGTGCTGCCCAGCTCTCCAAGCAGCAGGTGGCACTGCCTCACCTGCTCCAAGGCTTGTTCCAGCCTCTCTCTTTATCCATCTTTTCTCCCGTGAGGCTTTCAAAATCCAGCTTCAACTTGTTCTGGACACGGGTGAGAAGCTGGGTAGAGGGCTTCAAGGCAAACACAGATGACCCCCTCTCCCCGTGCCGCCCTGCATACCAGGTCCACCTTCTCTTTACCTCTAGGGGGTGACCGACTGACTGCTCGGAGGAATGAGTCACGGATTAGGTAACAAGCAGAATGCAATTAGCAGCCCTGGGCACCAATTACCAGCTCTAACAGCCTTGTGCAATCCCCTGTAACAAGTCACGGAGAGCAAGATTTCTCCCTCCGGGGAGGGGATCAACAAGGCGGCCGGTGTGTGTCACCCTGGGAAGTAACCAGTTCTTTCCACGCTTCCCTTCTGCCCCAGCAGAGCTGCAGCAGTATGGGGTCTTTTTTCCATGTACTTGCCCCCCTGCAGCAGTGGGTCAGCCAGCCCCCCACCCCCCCCAAGACATTATTGCCATTTTCCCTCAGAAGAAAGATGTCTTGCAGCACAAGAAGCAGCCTCTGCCCACCCCTAGCGTTGGACGTGTTCTGGTTCATACATGATTGGTTCTGACCTCTTCTGCTTCCTGGCACCACACTCTGTACAATGTAGCTTTGAATCTTATTTGTCCCCTGAGGACATCACAAGGATCCTCTGCCTGTGACCCCTTTGCTTCCCAAATGATCTCAGGCCAGGACTGGGAGGTGGCTGCATGACACCTGGGAGCCTCGGAAGCTGCTTTTACAGCTGCGTGAGGCTGAAGCACTTGGAGAGGTGACTAGCAATGACTTAGATATGGGAGCAGTCCTGGTATTTAGCACAGAAGCAACAGATTGGTCATACCAGCTTCATATGCCTGCAATAATGTAAGGCCAGAGGTGAACGACTCTCTGTCTGCCCCAAATCCATGTAACAAACCATCACTATTCAAAGGCATCTAAAAATAACATCTGCAGAGAGATATGGGAGATGCTCTGCAGATGTTCTTGCTTCAGGGGAAGTCTAGGGGTCTTGGAGACTCAGAGAGGTACATGGAAGGAGGGAGAAGTGGACTCGGTGGTTTCTTCCTGAAAAAAAAAAAAGAGTTGTAGTCAGGGACAGTGTTGAAATTGTGTGTAGGAGGCCTGGGGAAACTGAACACATGGGTTTAAACATTCAGGGAGGCCATCTTCCCTGTGCGCCTGGAAAACGTCTGTGTCTGGACACACAGTGGGAATGTGGAACAGGGGGACCCTGATCCCTGCCCTGACCCTCTTTTTTAGGGTCCCATGATCTGATGTGCAGGGCCTTTCCCTCATGGTGCTATGTGTGTGTGTCCCCCATCTCCCCTGGGTTGCTGTTTTAGTAATTTATTTGTTTATTTATTTTGGTATGCAGAGATTGGATGCCCACAGCTCGAAGCTCCCTGAGGAGCTGCTCTGATTTCAGCAGCTTATGTGGAACACTGCCAACCATCCTGCTGTCCCCATGCTCCCTGGACAGAAGTGTTGGGGTGGGAGTGTGGAAATCATCCCCCTCCTGGGCTGGTTGCCTCTCTCTACCACTTGGCTGCTTTGTAAAGTGGCCTAGTGGTTTCATGGTCATCCACACCATATCCAACTGAACCAGCAACTGTATGCAGGAATCTGTGGTGCTGACCCCCAAATTTCTTAGTAGTCTTTGTCTAGTGAGGAACTCCCGTGCTTTTTGCAGGTCTCTGATATCCCTATCTTTGGGGAAGCCTTTTCCATGCGGGACTTGCTTAGCTATGCTCAGCATGTTCTGTATCATAACCCTAGACTGCTCTCCTGGCCTTGTAGGCCTTGATGGCAGCCAGAGGGCTGAAGGTGGTGCAGGAGAGATCCCCAGCCATGCCCAGTGGAGCAGGTTGGTAGTGGTGAAGAAGGTGAAGGTGCCATTTTGCTGCTATGCCTGTAGGACTCTGGGGTTCTCCAGAGAGGGAAGGGACACCTCCCTTCCTTGCCTAGGGAAGGGGAAAGGAAGCATCATCTTGGACAGCATGAGGGACAAGTTGCTGGGCTCAGCCTTGCTGCAGGGGGCAAGGGTAGTAACTCAGAGGTGATGCTGAGCCATGGACATCGAAAGGTAGGTGGCAGGTCCTTCCTTGTGCTCTCTGATGGTGGTGTCCCTGCTTCTGTGAGTGGCACTGGCTCTGCAGCCACCTGGGCTTCAGACTGTCCTCCAGCATCCCTGGTGGGAATGTGAGATGGGGCAGGGAAGGGTGTGTGGCTGGAGGCAGACAGAAAGGAACCTCATGAGTAGAGAGGGTCTGGGTCATGGTTTGGGGAGCTTAGTGTCAGAAGTAGGGATGAGACCCTAGTTTGAGACTCTAGGGCATGTGGGGGGTGGGGCAAAGGGGGGACACAGTCCTGCTTTAGGGACCCAGCATGGGGTTAAAGGGCAGGGGGAGCAATTCAGAGCAGTGCTCACTGGGAAAATGTGGGGCTGGGAGAATTCCTGGAGAAACATCCTTCTTCCTGAGAACAATATAGGGGCTCTCACCTTAGCTTCCCCACAGTCCCTGTCCATGCCGCCTTCCCCGCCGAGCAGTGCTACAGAGACCTATCTCTGTAGCACTATCACAGTGGAGCAGGGAAAACAGCCAAGCAACAGGTTTGTCCTCCCACATCAGCTGTTTGTCACCTCGGAAAGTATCCCAACCTGGCGATGCTCTGGCGAGGAAAACCCACTGTCAAACCCAACCCTCCCGCCTCCCCCAGCTCCCAGCCTCCACCCTCCATCCTCTTCCTCCCCCGGGGGCGGGTGCCCCGCCCTGTACCCGGAGGCGGGACCTGGGCCGGGGCCGGCGGGGGAGCGGGGCCGAGCTACGCGGAGGGAGCAGGTGGAGAGGCAGCCCCGCCACAGCCGTGGCACCGGCCCTGCCGCCCCGCAACCGCCGCTCGCCTCCTCCCCGCAGCCCTCGGCTTGGATGCGCGGGCTGCTGTCAGCTGGGGAACTGATGCCTTCGGTTCAGACTCCCCACCCATGGCTCTGATCTTTGCTGCCCCCTCGACTCCCAGCTCAGGAACCCCTGGCTTGTCCCCTGGGAGTGGGGGTGCTCGCTTTCCTCCTGGCAAGCTCTGCCAGCCACCTGCCTGGTGCCTCCGCGTGGTTTCCCATCACATGGCTCTGCCTAGCTGGATCATCCAGCCCTCTTAGCCTGTGAAAATTCCCCCCGCTTTCCCACTACCCTCTGGGGCTGTTCTCTCTGGCTTTCTGGTCTTCACCCACCCTATTCCTTGTCCGCATTCTACTCAGAGGTCTCTCTCAGCTGGTCCTGCCCCTTCGGAGGTTTCGAGAAGAGTGCACAGCTTCACGTGTAGGTGCAGGAGGAGCTCGTCCTTGTTCAAGAGACTACTGGCTGTGGTGAGAACAATTTGGAAGCCATGGGCCGTCGGCTCATCCATGGTCTCTCTGGAGCTGCATTCTTCCTTGTCAGCATGGCTCTTCTCTCTGTGAGGCACCGTGGGGCTCAGGAAACAGCTCAGTACCCAGGGCTCAGGGAGGGGGTGTCAGAGAAGCCAAAGCAATTGAGCAAGGCAAGTCCAGAGGAAGGTGGTGGCAGGGAGCAGGAGGACCTGAAAGTCCATCCTCTGGAGGGACACAGGACTGATAGAAGCCTGACGCTTGGGGACATTTTCATAGCTGTGAAGACAACAAAGAGATTTCACCAGAGCAGGGTGGAGCTGCTCTTGGACACATGGATATCCCAGGCCAGAGAGCAAGTGAGTGTGTGGATTTGTACTAGAGTGGTTGGTAATGGGACAGGGATGGGGTGTGGGTGGAAATGATTAAAGGCTAAAGAGAGGGGAGGCTGGCAGTGCAGTCTCACCCAGTACTTTACCTCATTTTCCATAATTCTCACTTTTGTTGATATTAAAAGGGAGATGCTACCTAGCAAAATGTTTCACTGGTAGCTGCTTCATGGGATAGGGTGGCAGAGAGGTGAATAGCTTCTGATGAAGGCTGGGAGGCTGATTGCTCTTAGCAGGCATCACCTGACACTAGCTTAAGCCCAACTCGTTCAGATTGAAGTGCAAGGAATTTAATTTCCTTTTTTTTTAGCCCAGTAGCACTGAGAGCTGCAGACTGCTTGGGCCACACTAGCAGAGAGCACAGACTATCCTGGGTCTATATAAAATGGTGGTTTTCTACATTCTAGTACCATGAGTTTGCTAGGTTTTGAGTTGAGTGGCTCCCTGTGACCTTCAATCAGGACACCTGCATTTTGCCTAGGCACCCTTTGCCCCAAGGAGGTGTGGTGCAGTGGTCAGGAGGGTGAGGCAGGAGGACCTGGAGGACCAACTAGAGTGCAGGAGTGGGGTTTGCAACCCTTTTTGGTCCCCAGCAAATCAGCATAACCCATTTCTTGCTTTCTTGGGTGGATCTCCTCATGTGCATGATCTTGAAGAGGTGTGGGTGCATTTTTATGGTGGTGCTTGTTTGGTTTTTTAACTGGGGTATCTGATGTTCCCTCCTTTTTTTGCTAAAGCAGTGTTTGGAGAGTTTCCTTCCTGTTAGAGGAACTGATGTGAGGCACCATGTTGGTGGTGGCTGTGCAGACAGGCTTACTGGTGGGCAAAAGTACTCCCCAGATACCAGGTACTTCTCTCCCTCCCTTGCAGAACTGCTCCTTAAGAAAGAAGCAGTGCTGTGGCTGTCCCCAAAGGGTGGGTTTTTATTGCCTCTGCCTGTGTGTGATGCCTAGAAGACAAATTCAGGCCTCAGCGAGGATGGGGGATGGGGGTGTAGGAGAGTGCTTGCAGCAATGCAGGGTTTTCTGGGTAAGGATGGATTTCAACTTCATGGTGCTGCAACTGTCTAGTCTGCTGTGGTTGTTACAGGAAGCCATGTCCTATTTTGAGCATGTTTCCTCTGCTGTCTGCATGTCCCTCTCGCCATCTGAGATGCCCTGCTTCCTCCTCCAGATGCACTTCTCCTCTCTGCCCAACCTCAGCCCAGCAGCTCTTTGGAAAAACCAACCCTGCTCCTAATGTGTGGCAGCACTTGAGTCGAGATACAGTGGCTGGGGCCTTTGGAGAGCCTTTTTAAGGAGCAGCTCACCTTTCCCCTCATGCCTTTGACTAGAATGTCCCTGGCCATTCTGCTGATGACAGGAATTGAATACTAGCTCCACAGATTCATCTAACCCTCTCTGTGAGGCAAACCATGTCCAAACCTGTGAAGAGGTGCTGAATTTTCCATACTGCTTCCAGCTTCCAGGAAAGCTTTGTAGACCGAGCAGAAGAATAGGAAGGAAGGGTAGGGTAGGAGCATCTGTTATTTTTAAACAGTGATTTCTCATTGTTATCAATTTTTGTTGAAAGCTCAATGTGTCATCCTGTCCCCTGTCGTTCCCCCCCCTCCCCCCCCACACTGATTTTCCATGTTGTTCTTCTGCTTTTTTTTACTAAATGGCCTTGAGGGCAGGGGAGTGGGGGTAGAGTGGGAGGTAAAGAGAAGTACATGAAAGTCAGAAGACTCTTTTTTTAAAAAAAAAATATATTGCTGCTGGAGGGTTTTTTTTGGAGGTAGGGAAAAGGGGTAGTTTGGAAAAATTGACATCATAGAAACCTCACTTAGCAAGAAAAAGAGAGCTCTCAATTTGCTCTCACACTTAATTGTGGTGGAGCCTGGATTCAGAGCTGATGATTTGCATGGTAAATGGAAATCATTTCATTAAAAGGCCTTTTCCTCAGACAAGGTTTTATCTAAACAGAAGTGTTGGTTTTAATGAGTGTTTAGGTTGTATGGCATGTTGGAATGGCTCATATTCTTGACCCCAATAGTTTTGATGGAGCTAAGTCTAAGCTTCTGGTCTGAAATGGCATTTTGTATGCCAACTAATTCTACACTAATTTTAGCACCTCCCCTCCTTTTGGAAACCCAGATATCCAACCAATTGAAAGGAAACATTTGAATAACCAATCAGAGATTCCTGAACTGGCTTTCACATTTTCAGGGTTGTGAACACACTGTAAGTTCTGAACCTATTTCATGGACAGGACACACCAAAGCTGAGGTGTTTGCATTTTGAAGGGGCTTTCTTCCTGGATCTTGGAGGATGATTGAGGGTCTGGATTGTCTACACCTTTATCACAGAATTACAGAATGGTAGGTGTTGGAAAGGACCTCTGGAAATAATCTAGTCCAATCCCCTTGCACAGCAAGGTCACTCAACAGAGCAGGTTGCCCAGGACCACATCCAGGTGGATTTTGTTTATCTCCAGAGAAGGAGACTTCACAAACAGCTGGGCAGCCTGTTCCAGGGCTCCATCACCCTCATAGTAAATATTTACATTCAGCAGAACTTCCTGTGTTCCAGTTTGTGCCCATTGCCCCTTGTCCTATCACTGGGCATCACTGAGAAGAGACTGTCCCCATACTCTTGACACCCACCCTTTAGATATTTATAAAAATCTGTAAGATCCCCTCTCAGCCTTCTCTCCTCCAGACTAAACAGCTCCAGGTATCTAAGCCTTTCCTTGTAAGAAAGATATTCCAGTCCCATAACAATTTTCTTTTCCTGTTGTTTTTGGTTTTTTGTTTTTTGTAGACCTGCTGTGTCCAGAGAGACCTTCTGAATACCTTCCAAACTCCAGGACAACCATGGCTGGTGTCTTCTTGAGAAACACCTGCATAACTGGGTTGAATGGTCTCCAGCCAGGTTTTCAGCCAGAGCCCTTCTCTTTTTCTCTTATCCCAGTCAGTGTCTGTGGCTTTGCTGAGGACATGTTGTGACAGTCACTGGGATGCTGACAGCAGCTGGTCTTCCAAGTTGCCTACTTTAATGGGCACAAGGGATGGAGAAAGAAGGATGCAGGCAGCTGCCTGTGTTATTGTGATCTTCAGGACAGAGCCAGGGCACCTCTGGAATTCTGTAGCCTGGTGTGCCATGTAGATCAAAGTTTGGGAGAGCCAAACAGCTTTTCCTGGTCCTCACACTCAGAGCCCTCTTTTTCCAGTTATTTCGGACAGCACGGAGTTCCCCATGATGACAATGTTCCACGGTCCTCAGGTTCCCACAGAAGCAATTTGGGTATCTGCAAAAAACATTTTCTATCTTGTTTCAAGAGGAAAGTAGGAACCTTGGGATATTTTCACAAGTAGAGAATCTGGGTAAAGGTGCTGATTCCTATTTTAAATCCATCAGATATTATGTTTGTTAGACACATAATTTCCAGTCAGTTTAATATCTGTAAGCAAGTAATTTCCAGCAAGTGTTTATGGGTTTGTTCTTTTGTTGGTTTGTTTTTTTTTTTTAAACTGTAAGAAAGTTTCTGTGGTTTCAGATTTTATTTTTTTTAAGATGAAATATTTGTCATAGTGGAAATTGGAAATTTCTTTCTCTGACACCCTGATGAGGGAAACCCCATGCTCTTGATAATCCCTGCCTTTCCTGAAGGTAGTGATATGGTCCCCTGACCTAGAGTGACTCCTTTACCTGAGACTTGGCTAATTGCTTCTTGTCCTGTGATCACCTTGGAAATGGTTTTAATTAAGAAACTTTACCAGTGGAGTGAGGTAGGAATTTGTCAAGTTGCTGTACATTTGAGAAAATGAAACCATCCTGCTGTCTCTGCTCCAGCCAGGTGGGCTCTCGGGATCCTTCTTTTCATGCACAGAGCATTTTTCATGCCAAGTCTTCCTGGTGGAGGCATATCTCCCAAATGCTGGGTGGGTGTGGAGAGACAGAGAGATTCCTGTCTCCTCCTCAGAGCATTTGGGAGCGATGACAGCTTGTGAAGCTGTTGCCTGCCTACCTCACCCCCTTTGTCCCTGCCCAGGTGCTGTGTTTAACCAGCCTGTGGGCAGCTGGCTGAAACACTGTTTAAGGCTCGTGACTCCTTTTTGATTTCATGAAAGCTCATTTTCTTCCTGAGGAAGGCTTTTCTCCACCAGCCCTCATCCTCGCCTGGCCCTGACTTCGGGGAGACGTGCACATAATGGCAGTGAGGGGGATTAGAGGGGCCTGGGGGTGGAGGAAGAGGAGGGGGAGGCGGGGAGCAACAGGGGGCTGTGCACACTTAACACACAAACTGTTGTTCTCCTTTTAACCTGAGCATCCTTCAACCACTATACTTTCATTTTCCACTACCAACACCTAAGCCAGAGCTGCCTCATCTCAGTGTCACAGGTCCCTTTCTCCCTGTTCCAAACGTGGCAGGGGGGAGATGAAGCTGCAACTGCTGCCTGGGTGGGGGGGATGGCAGCAGAGGATGGAGTGGGGTGACTGTGGCAAGTGTGTCCAGCTTTGGGGAGAAAGCGGGGAGTGGCTGGGAGTAACACCAGCTCCAGCTCTGAGAGTGAACTCCTTTTCTTGTTTCCCCAGACCTACATTTTCACTGATGAAGAAGATGATGCCCTGGAAAGGAGAATGGGTAACAGTTGTCCTATAATATCACCTCCCTGTGGATTCACGTGCTGGCAGCTCGGAGCAGCTTCTGACCCTGGAGCAACTGCAACATAAGCCTTGGTCAAGAAAAGGTGCAAGACAGCACATCCCCAGCAGGAAGGAGACATGATAAGAGAAGACTTTGTAGTTGCTAGACAATAGGTCAGGCTAAATAAATATGTCAGAAAAAGCTTAGAACTGCTGATGTTGTCATAGTCAATTCTTAGCTAGCACGATGATTGTTTGAACCTATCACAGAAGACTGCGATATCGGTATTGTAAGAAAAAGAATATAAAAGGACTGTTTTTCTTAATAAACTTGGGAGCTTGTTTGCATCAAACTGATTCCCCATCCCGTGTTGCGACAGACTCGTGTTGCTCCAGGAGTGGTGCCCACCATGGTGGGGTTGTCAGGGCCCAGCAGGGGCCAAGATGAGACACAGTCTTCCAGGGGTACTGGGGCTTTGCAAGGCTTGGACAGTCCAAATAGTCCAAAATGGGGCCAGCAGAGGGCACTCCGATACCACCGCTCACCCACCAGACCGAGCCCTCAGATGGGTAAATGGGGCCACCCCCAAAGCCCTGCAGCCCTTTTTGGCTTTGCCCTGGGGGTAGGAGGCAATGAAGATCAAGGTCAGAAGCCTCTAGCCCTGTTTTCTTCACCGTGGGAAGGAGAAAATGGGTGGGAGGCTTAAAGGGAGAGATGTCCCAGGAATCTCCCTGCTACACACCTGCCTCCGTTAGCTCACAGCAGTCACACCATTTAGACCTGGATGACAGGTACAGTGCATACAGCTCAGGGTTTTCTCCTCTGAGATAATGGGTGCAGCATGGTTGCTGCAGAGAGCAGCTGAGGGAAGGCACTGATTGCCTTGCACTCTTCAGGATGACTGCTGAGCCTCAGGCTCAAAAAGACCCATCAGTCCTCTTTAGCAGCTGCCTATCCTGGGGTGTCCTTCTTGCTCGGACAGACCAGATCTGGGCACAACACAGACATACCTTACAGACAGCCTGCATGAGTGTCACCAGGACTGACTTGCAGGTGGAAGATGGTCGATTGATTACCTTCATTAGCTTTAATGGAGAGGACAGCAGCCATTTCATCACAGCTGCTCATGGCATGGGGTAGCCATGACAATGGAGAGGGGCCAGGTGAAGCCCTGATTAGTCAAGACATCCTTGTGAGAGGTTCCTGGAATCAGACTTTTCTGGAGAAAACTTTTTCACAGGCCATAGTGCAGCAAAACCTTTGAGGAAACTTGCTAGCAAAGCTTGCAGAAAGCTGAGGATCAGTGAGCCCTCTCCTGCCTCCTTAACACCTGGAAGCTCTTTGTGAGCAGCTCAAGGTGTGCCGCACACCAGTGTAGGAGGGATCACCAGTGCTGTGCTCCCAGCAAAACTGAGCAGCACGATGCCTCACAGACATCTCTGGGCTGCAGCTGTAAAATCAGAGCTGCCTGAACCAGCCTGCCTGCTTCTGCCTGATCTCTGCACACTTTCCCCATCAGAAAGTGGTATGATAGCTACATAGAAACCTGGGATTCCCTGAAGCTCTTGGGGAGAGGAGGCCTCCCTGGCTTCTCTGCAGAGCCAGCAGGAGCAGAGCACCTTCGTACGTGCTCTGAGAGCCTGAGCGCTTTGCGGTTTTGCTGCAATAAATCTGGAGCAGCTATAAATCTGGAGCAGCTGGCTTAAGTTCCTCCAGGGTTCAGAAAAAAACACATCCAGCCTGATGTGTTTTGTTTGCCCACTCACTGTGTTTTTAATTGGAATGTTTGTAGCTTGGGAAATTGCTTCTTAGACTACAGTACCCACAATCCTTCACTAGAAGTCTAGCTTAGCCTGTTAGGGCAAAGCAAAACCCAGACCTCTGAACTAGGTCTTGCCTTACCTGACCCATGCAGACAGCTGGAGGCCTTAAGTCAGGAGTAGCCTACTCGCACTTAGTTCACTGGGAAAAGGCTGGTGAGATCAGTGAGTGAGAAACGCAGTTTTGGTTCCTTACCTTCTCCCAGAGGCTGTTTCCAGACCCTGGTCCTAGCAAGCAGGGTCTCCGAGTTTATTTCTCCTCCATTTCTGCAAAGCTTTGTACTTTTTCTAAATGAACCCTGATGTCCAGTTTGGGAGAGATCACAAGGCAGAAACAACAAGCATAATGAATCACATTTAAAATGATATTTTTTCTGCCTTTGGAGTTTGGTTAATTTATAATCTATAAAAGTCTCTGCATAATTGTATCTTGATTAAAATGGTATAATTAGGCGCTCTGGATCTCTCTCCCCTTTCCCTAAGATTATTTCTGTCTAATTGCTTTAATCTGTGTTTTCATGCACCCACTAGAAAATCAAAGCATGCTCCCATGAGGACGCGAGTGAGAGTGAATAAAGCTGACGACTCATTAAGTGCAGCAGAGAGAGGAAACTGCATCTAAATCACCACTACATTAACGAGGTAAAATAAAAAATCAAAACAAATCAATAACAAAGAGATAGAGGATTTAAAAAGAAATACCTCAACAAAACAACCTGACATAGATTTTAATATTAATTAAGAACATATTGAATAAGAAATTGTCTGTTGTTAAAGTCAGCTTCTTCCATTGTTGATGGAGAGCAAAATGACTGGAATGTTAGTTCTCCAGATCTTGGGGTGTTTTGTTGAGGGGGAAAATTTGTAGAACACATCCCTGCTAGGGATGGAATAAAGTTCACTGTGATGAGATTGAAGGACCTGGGTAGGAAGGATGTCAGTCCAATCCAGCAGTTGAAGAGTAGTGCCACAAATAGACTGGGTTTGAGCAAGACCTGGATCAGACTCCAAGGAGACCAGCACCTGTACTCATGCAAAAGGTACTTACTGTGTCACTGCATTGCTAGGGAGGCTTGATAAGGCCATCAACAGTTGAGTCCATCTCCTGCTCTAAGATCAGAACAAATTCACCTCTCCTTTCCATGTGACTTTCTGTTTTATGGTCAATGATGTTCAGGCTACAGACTCTGCCAGCTAGCCCCAGTAACTTACAAACAGGGCATTTCTTTCCCTCCAAGTGAGAAATCAGGGAAACAAGGTATTTAAAAAAACCTTCTGCCTATGTGTATAGTTTATTAACATCTGCTCTAGTCTCCTGAGAAGAAAACCAAGGCAGTTCTGTCTTCTGATCTCATTGCAGGGGAGACTAACTGTGTTGTTTGCTATTTGCCTAGTTCAAGTACAAATTCCCATATATTCCAGCCTAGAGAGACTGATTTTTTAGGCCAGATGTAATTGAAAAAAGTTTTTTCAATTTGTCACCAAGCTGTGCACAGCACTGTTTGTTTTCAACCGTGCTAAACAGCCCGGGCAGGGCACTGTGTGGGTGCAGCCACTCTGTTTTGGGATCTGGAGCTCTTCACTGTGTGGCACAGACACGGTCCATGGTAGAGTTTGTGATCCGGGTGCCTAGAGCATGGATGAGCACCATCTCCAGTCATCACTAACAACATGATTTTCCCTTAGAACATCCATTCCCTCTTCATTAGAGGCAAGGAAAGCCAGGAAGAGCATTGCTTCACCAGTGAATAAGAACTGTTGTCTCAGAAGGAAGCTTCTCCCAGCTGCATCCCCTGAACCTGGCTTCAGGGCAAGCCTCAAAGCTGTACCCTTTCCCTGACTAAGGGAACACTTGCCTTCTGCTCCATCAATTAGACACTTCATTGCAGAGTTAGGGGCCCATATTTAAATGCTCTGATAGGTCACTGCCTTATAACAGGTCTTGGTTCCCCAGGGTTTCTCTGTCACCATGCCATGAGGACCAAACACAGACGGAGGTTCAATGGTCATGTCAGCATGGCAGCTGACAGAATAATAGTGAAAAAGAGGATCATCTGCCTGCAGCTCTCTAGTTTGCAAAGAGCCTAATCTAATTAAGCGGAGACCACTATCAAATTACCAGCTCTCTTTTAACGTAGTCATTTAAAGTGGTTTGGTTATTTATAGTAGGTAAGTTAGGGAGGGCTTTTCTCTCTTGAGGTTATGCTTGTGTGTAAAAGAGAGATGTACAATGTTAAGACTCCTGCTTTAAATTAGTTTCCATCCCCAGCCTGGAAAACGTTTTGCACAAGATTATGCCTCTGTGTGTCTGGGTTGTTTCTAGTTTTCGCCCCAAGACAGCAACACAGAAGTTTCCTTTTGGGATTAATTTTTCCTTAAGGCAAACGTATCTTGCACAGATACCTCTGATCAGGCAACAGCCTTGAAATGGCAAGAGAGGGGGCTGCCTTGACATGGTCACAAACCACAGCCATGTTCTGCTGGACTTTGGTGGGAATGGGATGGACCTGTCACCCACTGGTTAGAGACTGAGTGGAGAGGCTCTCAGCCCCAGAGACCAGTTTGAGTTGCTGGTTGATGGAATGCCCTCAATTTGTCTTCCCCTGACTAGTGTCTCTGGCAGCCTGCAGCCCTCTCTGCTACTCTCCCTGTAATTCCATCTCTGGGGGAGCTTCTGTGTGGCAGGATCTGTGTCAGATGATCCCCCAGGCTCAAAGGAGGGAGGAGGTGGGAAATGCTCGTTAGGAGCTGTTTCCATGCATAACAACAGTAATAATCCTTAGCCCTTTATCTAAAGCTTTTATGAATGTTAATTCATTAACCTCTCACAATCGCCCTCTGAGGTGAGGATTATTATCCACAGAATTGGACAGATGGGGGAAGCTGAGATGTGGAGCTCCCAGCCTGAGGCTGTGGGATGAATCACTCAGTGCCACCAGGTTCTACCTTTCACTCCAAAAACTTGTTTCTCCCTCTCCCTGTGAGGGGTGGGCTGGCTTCTTCAGGTCACCCTGGCTCTGACAAGAAGAGACCTTGCTGGCAATGTTTGCTGTTCATCTCTGGCTCCAAAAGAGCCTTTTAAGATGAGCTGGGGCACTGAGACTTTTGCTTTTCTGCAGCTGCAGACTGTCACCATGGGAAGGCTCGACCTGTATCACACAGAGGCCATGGCACTGCCCTTTCTTCAGGTGCTGAGGTCCCCGGTGTATTTCTGTGTCTGTCAGGTCAGCACTTATATTATTTCTTGTAAGTAGAGAGGAAAAAGGAAGGAGGAGAGAGAGACACAGAGAAAGGGAACAAGGCAGAAGGCCTAGAAGTAAGACACTTTTTTGTCTCCTTCACCATCCCATCTCCCTTTCAACTGGGATTTCTGCTCTTAATGATGTGAAAGATTAAAACCCAAGAGATTAAAAGATTACACAAAGTGGATGAGATGGACTTTGCTGCCTCCCTCCCCCTTGCTGTGACAGACCTTTTGGAAACCTCTCTCTCCTGCTTTTCCTGTCTTCCTTTCCCTCCCTTCCCCTCCCACCCCTTGATCTTTACAGATCAAAAGATCCTTGCCTTCCAACAGTTTGAACCACTCTGGCCATCTTCAAGGCCACTCTCTAATACTTGCTCAGGGTCAGGTGGAGAGAGAAAGAATATGTGTGAGCTCATGGGAGCTACTGACATGATGTCCTAGCTGTCCACCTGTGGTAACTTTAGCATTTCTCCTCTGAGGAGCCCTCCTTCTCCAGGCAGTTTACATTGCTGGAGAGCCCCATGATAAGGCATAAAAAAGCCCCAAGGCATCCTGAACCACTGTGATGGTGGTTCCACCCATGGTGATGTGAAGACCCTCTTGGGAGGTAAGCATGTTGGAAAAAGGCTAGAGCAGACCAAACTGATGATGGGTTCCCTTGGCTATTCCTCCTCTTGCAGGGCATGTGCCTGCACAAATGAGGGACCCCTTGAGTAGATTTTCAGCTCTGGCAAAGAAATTTTTCAGCAGCAACAGTCATGGAGACTTGTTCACTCCCAGGGTGTTGAGGGTATGGAGGGGAACATGTCCGTTGCACTTTGGCTCAGCCCCTCTGTCCTGTGCTCTTCCTTAGGACACCAATTTTTCCAGAGTTCCTTCTGCTAATGGGGTTTTTGAGGTCTTGAACTGTCCCACTGTGGTTCCAGACCAGGGCTAAAAAACCCAATGCCTTTCTGCCCTTTAAGTTCACTGCTCCCTTCTCGGCTGAGTTCTCCACTGCTCTCCTTGGTGGCACAATAACCAACAGAGTTTGGACTGAGCCTGGCTCCCCCTGGGCAATGTCTAGGTTATCCACACCCAGGAGAGGGAAGAAGGTTGATTCCATGCCTGGAGGTGCTATTTTATCCCAGGAGAACCACCTAAATGTGGCTTTCTCAGAGACATCTCAGCCTGATAAGAGACAGCCCTTGCCCCTTCATCTAGGTCCACAGCTATTAGAGGAGAACCTGGAAGCACTTCCAACCCTGGAGCTCATGGGATGTTAATTCCAAACATGCTGACCCTTGTAATGAAAAATGGGGCCCCCTCTATTCAACAGAGAATGAAGCATCAGCATAACAGTGCAGGAACTGTTCATGCTACGTAGTGCTTACACAGTACTTGCTGTCTCCAACAGCCCTAGCGATGTAGAAGGAGCCTCGTGTCTTTATTCCTGACAGCTGTCAGTCCCTGGAAAACAATCACTTCCCTCCCTCCTTCTGGAGTCCCAAAGCCAAGCTGGGAGGCTGGGAGCACGCGAGCAGGGAAGGAAATCTGCCAACTTCATCTTTCTCCCTCTCGCTCGCTCTTTAGCTGCTTGAGAGGGAAGTTGCAGAAAAATAATGAAATAAAAGCCAAGGACCAGAGAAAGCTGATTCATCCACAGCCCAGGGCCAGCGGCCGGCTCCAAGCAGAGCTGTAAAATCAATCTGTCACTGCTCACCGCAGTATAGATCAGCAGAGAGATTCTGACTGCAGCGAGGGCAGAGCCCAGCCTCCTCCCAGGACCTATTTTTCCCAGCTGTGGGACCTGGCTGTACCCCTGGGGAAGATGGGCAGATGGGCAGGGGAAGAGTCAGAGAAGTAGAAGGGTTGATCCATTGGCTCCGTGAGCTGGAAAGGCTCCCAGTGAGACTCCCTTCCCTGGCAGCACACACTGACGGCAGCGCAGGCAGACCGTGCTCCTGCCTCCCCTGCCCAGCCCTTCCCTCCTCAGATGGGCAAATGGCACAGAGGGCCAGGTGATGGGGGAGAGGGGGCAACAGCTGGCTGCCCTCCCAGCCCTTGCTCCCTTGCTACCATCTGCACTGAATGTTACCTCCGGTACTCCCCAGCCTGGGCACAGAGGGTTAAAATATCCATTTTATCATCACCTTTGTGACTTCCAGGTTCTGGGCTATTCCAGGATTTAACAGCTCCCTGGCATATGTTGGAATAACACTGGGGAATTTCTATAATAAAGTCAGCTCCCTTGTTCAACCCTAACAGCATCTCCAGTCTTAGAGGAGGTAGCAGCCCAACAGAGCAGCAGCAGCTGAGCAGAAAGGTGTTTCTCAGGGCTGTTTCCATCCCCAGAGGGGCAGAGGTCAGGCCTACCTGAAGGATGGTGGTCTCAGAATCATCAGCACGAAAGAATTAGAAGATGATTCTTCTTCTGTAGTGCTGGACATAGAGAATGAGGCACCTCTGCAGCTGACTTATGAGTATATATGACATCCTTAGGAGGGTTTTTTCTTGGTTGTGTTCTTTCTTTTTTCTTTTTTTTTTTTTTTTCACTTGTGAAGTAGCAAACAACAGAACCTTTCCAGGGCTTTTGACAAGGTAAGATCCTCTGCAAAGTAAACATGGGGATGAGCTTCTGTACCATCTGGATGATCATCTACAATGGGGCAAATAAGCATCGGAGGGGCCTGGTTTTGAATCAGTTCAAGGACCCATACGTCCCACACTGATGTGGTGCTGTCTTCTACATGTCTCTTGGGGTAATTCTTTTGCTGAATTTAAGTACTTTTTCTGGGTCAGTGGGAATACGAGCAAGTAGCATTTGACCCCCATGGGCCCTGGCAGCACACACCCTGCCCCATCAGTCCTGAGGTTGGAATGGATCTGTGCTAGCAGGAGAGCCTCTAGGAGACTCTTGAATTTGGAGTTGGAAACCTTTTCTCCTCCTTCAGCACCCTCCAAGTTTAGATAGTGTCTGTCCTTTGGAGGAGATAAGGAAAGATGGAAACAAGTCTCTGTTCCTTTAGCTTTTAGCTTCTTTGAGGAAAGAGTTTGGAGGAAAAAACCCATTGTCATAAACCCCTGAAGTGATAAAGGCTAGGAAACTAGAGTCTGTAGTTGCTACGACAAACTTCCTTCTCCTCTCACCCTAGGTAGAGTGAATAGATTTCACTTTTAATTCACATTAAACAGACATGTACAGATGGTCCAAGGAACATCCAGAAGTGCCCTCAGAGCTGCTCACCTCCTGGCTCTCTGAGGAGCATGTGTGTGTGGTTGTGTATGTATATATGTGTGTGTCTTTTCCCACTTGGATATGCAAGTTTGGAGTAAAAGAGTATACAACAAGTTTCCTAGGTGCCATTTACAACAGCGCTGATGACCCTGTGTGTTTATACATAGTGGGCCAGCTTGTTTCTTTGTGCCATCTAGGTGTTGTGTGTGAGACCTGGGGCTAGTTTTTGATAGATCCTTTCCACTTACTGCCTGTTTTTAAGGGAAGTAACTCATTCCTGTAGGGCTATTGATTGTTTTTCACCCATGTATGGTCTTTGTGTGTTTGGTGTCCTGTCCCTGAGGCTGTTAATGTGTGCATGAGAAGGTTTGGGGCTGCCCTGTACTTATTGGATTTTGATTTGTGTGTAACTATTTCTTTTCCCAAGAGAGAAAAGTGTTTGGGTTGGGTGGGAGGAGTGGAGGGGGTGGGCTAAAGCGCTCACCACCCCCATATAGATCTGTAGGTGTGAGATAGATGGGGTAATGACATTGTTCTGTACTTCTACAATAACTAGCAGGATGGTCCACAGCTGACCTTCTTTAGATGCAGCTGGACATCACAATGTAAGGTAGTTAGTAATACTGCTGCTTGCAGTGGGATATGTTTGGCAGAGTAATTCCTTTACAGTTCTTGGACTGCATGAAGAAAGTAATTAGTTTCTCATCAGAGGTTACATCTCTGTACTATGTGCACGTGAGTGATGCAAGTGACAAGGTAAGGTGCTCATTTTCTGAGAAGCTGTTGCAAGCATGTTGGTATTTATGCTGAGGGAAGTGTCTTCACCCAGCTGTTGTGTGTGTGTATGTTTGTGTCAGGCAGGGGTGCAGATGGTGTCTGTTCAGCTGCAAGTGGAGGTTTTGGAGCATTTCCATTTGTTCTTGCAGCCTCTATGCATGCCTATATAAAGGATACAGCTGGCACAAGAAAGTGTAGGTGTGAATTGGTTATTAATAAATGTAAGTGTTGGGGCAGGCCTCAAACATCAGAGGGCTCAGGAGCCAGAAGAACCTCTGAGCAGGGAGCAAATATTCTCACAGCGCCAGGATGGACCTTGAGACATTTCTGAACAAGATTCTATGATGAGGTTGACTGGAATAGCAGGAGACTGGATTGCACATCCCTGGAAACCATTTCCCGTCCAACGTCCTATGTTCCTAAGTTTCTTTGCAGTTGTTGCATGTCTGTGTGTATCTGAGTGAGGCAGGCAGTCCCTCTGCAGCTGAGTGTGAAGGATGCATCATGTCCCTTCAGTGGTAGTCTGTGTGTCTGCATGCCTGTGCAGGGATTATTTATGTCTAGCTCTCAAGTGTGTTTGTGCTTTCTGTGAAGGGTTGAGGGGGGTAATTTCTTAAGAGTCACCCTGTGCTTGGTAAGGTGGTTTCCTAGCAAGTATTTCATTTGTGCAATATTTGGGGGCTGAGCTGTGGCTGGCTCCCCATCATCTGGTGCACAAGGATGTTTGTTTCTGACTGTAGGCAAGATCTCCATCAGTGATGGCACGTGTAGATTTGAGCATAGGGAGGTGAAAGGTCTTTCGGTAAGCTGTTGCATGCATGTGAAGCTATGTGGTAATTCTGAGGGGCTGTTGCATTTCTGTGTGTAGTGATCTGAGGAGATCTGTGAAAGAGAATCTCCCAAGAGCAGTTGCACACATGTGTTTGTATGTGGATGAAAGGCTCCCCCCACCTCCTGTTGCATTTTTATGTGCCAGTTTTCTTAGCAAACACTGCAGGGGCATATATCAAGGTGAAGTTTCCCTTGGCTGCTGCACATACCTGTGTCAGTAGGTATATAGCTGCTGCATGCATACATGTATGCATGTAGCTTTTTGGGAACTGTGGCTTGGTGGCTTGTACCTGTACTGTTCCTAGGAGCTGTTGTTTTTTCATGTGGCTGACTTGATTCTGAGAAACTGTAGCCTGTGTGTGTGCGTGTGTGCGCGTGTGTGCGCGCGCGTGTGTGTGTGTGTGTGTGTGTGTGTGATTGGCCAGCAGCTGTTGCTTGTGTGTGTTCACGAGAAGCTGTGTGTGTGTTGTGTGTAGCTCTTCTTGCAGCTGTGGTAAGGAAATTGTGTGTTTGTGTGCGTGCAGTTCCCCAGCAGCTGCTTCTTGTGTGTGTTCCTGGGAAGCTGTTACATGGTTTTTGCAGCTCTTCAGCAGCTGTTGGAAGGAAATTGTGCGTGTGTGCGTGTGTGCGTGTGCAGTTCTCCGGCAGCTGTTGCATGCGTGCTCATGTCTCCGGTGGAGGCCCACCCCTTTCTGCCTGCACCCGAGCGGTGGCTGTGCAGGCGAGGAGAGCTCGGAGCTGGCTGCATGGGAGAGGGACCGTCGCCTGTCACAGCCTTCCCAGCTAGGAGAAGCAGCGCCGGCTGTGCTCCCACAGCCCTATCAGCCGAGCCTGTGCCGAATTAATCACTCGCGTTTTAAATGCCAATACAGCCCNACACACACACACACACACACTCACTCACAGCAGCAGGGCTGCAAGTTGCTTGAAGACGAGGGGGTTTTTTGTGCCTCCACTTCGTCTCTGTCATGCCCCGTATGGAAGCTGGGAGTAATCGCCCCTCCAGAAGCAGGTACGTGTGTGTGCGTGACACGCTTGTGTGTGCAGTCCTTGTGCAGCTGCCTCGCCGTGTCCTCGGCTCCCTGTTCTCGTCCGTGTCGCCTCTCGGAGATTGGAAGGGGAGGACCGAGGTGGGGGAGAAAGGCAGGGTGGATAGATCACCTTTCTCCTCCACCCTGTGCATGCACTCCCTGGGGGGTGGATGTCTGATCTGAGGATGAAGGCAAGGGGTGAGTGCAAGGGACATGGGGAAGTGGCCGGGGGGGGGGGGGGGGGGAGTGTGGAATATTGTCCACATGGGGTGATGGGAGAGAGAGAGGCTTGGAAACCGGTTTCCCTTTCAGTGTGTGTGTGTGATGTGTTTTCGTGCACTCGTTTAGGATTGGGATGCTGAATAGGTCCAGGGCTTGCTGCAAGCAGTTGGGTTTGACTGATTTGCTTCTATTCAGACCTTGGAAGACAGGGGGATACACGTATATGTATCTATGTCTTTTTGTGTGTATACATATATATGTATAGCTATAGGTATATGTATATACTCCCACTCATACATGCACATACAGATGCACAGACATATATGCATATTGTCTGCAGTTATGGAAGGGAGAAGGAGAAAGGCTCATCCCACAGCCCCTCTGCTCCCTGCATCTTTGTAAACTTTGTCGAGGAGCCTTTGCAGACAGTGGTGTGTGTGTGTGTGT
>VYZU01058154.1:0-18422 GCA_013401355.1 Ceyx cyanopectus
CCTGCTGGGGAAGAGGTGGTGTAGAAAAGCAATATAACCTTGATTAACCTTCAGGGCAATCTCTGAGGCTGAACACCTTACCCAAGGCCTAAACACTACTTTCTGTAACACCAGTCTCAAATATTCAGAGGGTATCTGGGCATCAAACACCCAGTAGTCCCAATGGGTTCTGTATCTAGCTGTATTTTAATGATTTAGATGACCTTTTCTCCCTCCCCTAGAATTTACCAACACCAGTTCACATTAGCTGTCATTAACATTTCAATGAACCATTGTTTCTCTGTTGGTTTTTCAACACAGGAGATCATTCCCTGGAGTAGCACGGCAAAGATGTTGTGTTGGAAGGTCACACAGTTGATTTTCCATAGCTGGCACAGAGGATGCTTGTTCCCATTGCATTTGCAAGTAAGGCAGCACTTCAGTGTTTTGTTTGTTTGGTTTCTTCCCCCTTTTAACATTACTGCAAAGTTATTTACGTGACAGTGTTTGTTATTTTACCTGAAGTAACAATCAAATCTGATTCAAAGGGAAGATGCACAATAAAGACGGGAAAAGGTCAGCTTGCTGAATAACATTAAAGACATTTGTCAGAGTCAAGGAGGACTCGATCCGTCGTTATCAACCTGCTTCAGACTTAATTCTGCAGAGGGAGGGGGAGAAAAGGTCTTTGTCAATTCTTGCTTTGGCTTTTTGGATCAATTCTCCCAGTGGGAAAGCGATGTGCAGCAAGAAGAATTCAGCTCAATGACAACTGCAGAAGCCTTGGAGGCAGCAAGGCGGTCTGGAGGCAGAGCCAGGGCTCCTGCCTGCTGCTGGAGAGTCACCTCACATCCCCCTGCCACCAACATGGAGACATACAGCCCATTTTCTGTTAGTAGAAAGCAAAATCCCTACTTTGGAATGGCTTCCAAGATCCAAAGCCTTTCACCCCAAGAGACAGCTGCCAGGACAGCCTTTAGCAGTAGGCAGAGGATGTGCTGTTTGCCTGGCCCCCACTTTACCTAAGCACTCATCTCACAGAGACACCTCGGTTGTTTCCTGGGACTTAAAAAGACCATTCTGACTTGTACCATTATCAGCTTCAGAGAAGAGCAAATGCATTTTTCATCACCTGTGAGCAGCCTGGTACCATAGCAGGCCATCCTCCCCAGCATCTGTAGCACAGATTTAGAAAGAAAATGGTTTTATGCCTCTTTAAACAACGAGATAAACAACATTGCCTTGGAGGATTCTTAGCTTGGAAAATAAACCACTGAAGGGGAGACTGGGCAGAAATCTATCATGACAGGACAGCTAAGGAGAAGAAAGGTTTTTTTATCCTTTTCCATTAACACAGAAAAGGGCATGTTTTGAAAGTACCATTCACAAGATTTAAACCATTAAAAGATTCCCAGAAGAGTTATTTAACTGTTTGTATTTACACCAGACCCTATAGAAACACTATCACCAAAGAATTTCTCCATTAGAAAGGCTCCAAGTTCCATAAGGACTCAGAACCAGGCTTGTACCCAAGAAGACTGCTGACGAGGGGCAAGCCCCATGGCATACTGGCGTTCGTGCCAGCAGATGACTATTCAAAGTTATGACCAGGGGAATTGGTTTGCCTCCAAGATGGGATCAAAGGTTGAAGTCAGGAAGCCTGGAGGGCTTTTGTCTACCTCTCAACACAGCAGTGACACACCAAAGAGGAAGCATGAATGCATGAAGGAGTGTTTGCTGGTGGAGAAGGATAAGTAAACAAAAATATCTCCTGGAAATCACACAGATGTAAAGCCAGGCTCTGCAAAGGACTGATGAGATAAACCAAAGCTTACATGCTTGTTTCCACAGAGCCTGGCCACACTGTCCTGCCGAGGCTGTAACAAACCTGTTGGTCAAAACTACCAGTGTTAACTTTCCATTTACCAATGAACAATTTTATCCATTGGTTACAAACTGTAACACAACCCATTTAGAAAAGCAAAACAAACAAACTTCAAAGCAAAGCACTCCTGCATGATGGTCCAAAATGACTTCCAGTCCCTCCCTGTGATAAGTTTGCCAAGTCAGTCCATGCGGGAGCAGAAATGACCCCTCCCACATCTGACAAAAACTCCTCTATGCTTCTCATTTTCAGGCTGGAGTGCTTCAAGAGGGATAGATGTGACTGCTACCTGGTTAGTAGATTGTGCAAGGCACAATTTCCACAGCTGGTAGAAGGTGTGTGGCAAGCATCATGACAAAGCATCCTTGACACTGGGGTTATTTATTCCCTGAGCTGAGTACCCTCAAAGTGATTTCAGTCCAAAGGAGCCAGCTTGGCTTCAGCAATGTGAACAGCAGAGATTGCAAGTCTGATTGATTTGGGTTGAAAATTAATATATTAAGTGATCTGAAGGAAAATACTGATGGTCCATGTTCAACATCTCCCAATAGAAAGTAAACAGAAAGGCTTTCCTTGAGGTATTTTCTCCCATCACTTGGGGGACAAACAGAAACATCAGCCTGGCAGTGGAGCGGGCCCCATGAGGAGCATCTGCAACAGGGAAGCAGCTCTGGGACAGAGCTGTGGGGAACTGGGGAGATGGGTCTTGGTCCCACATGCCAGGCACAGCTGCCTGCCTCTGCCTCTCCAGCAGCACTCGGCACAGGTGACATTTACACAGGCCAAAGAGGGCCCGGAGCCTGTCCGTCAGGTAATGCGAGGTGACAAGTGATGGCGGGGACTCGGCCAGCTGCAGTGGGGCACCGTAGAGCAGAGGGCAGCCTTGACATGGGAGGCCAGGGCTCTGTGGCTAGCACAGCTCCTGCCTGTCAGCGCCAAATGCAGCTCCCAGACTCGCCAGGTCCCCCGCATCTGCTAAGACAGACGAGCATCAGGGTTTGCTACTGCTTTTAACTACCTACTCCAGATTCAAGACCGGGTTATACCTGATCCACAAATGGGGCTGTTATGTCTTCCTCCCCTGCCTCTCTCCTCCACATTAATGCTTGGACAAGTAGCTCCTGAAGAGAGGTTCAGGGAAGCGTGATCCTGTACTTATTTCTCTCTTGGATGAGGAATTGAAGAGAGGACAGGAGGGAACTGCCTTGTGTGGATTCTCTGATGTCTCCACTGAAAATATGCAGCATCCAGAGAGCCCATGACCTCCATCAACCCTTTGTAAACTCCCTTGTATAGAAACACACATGCTCCAGCCCTCTCTCTCAAGGAAGCAAAGTTTCAAAAGAAGAAACTTGCTTCTGGATGCTTCACTGTTTCAAACTGCCTCTGAAAGTGTACCACATCACTTGATGCAGGATAACAGCCATCGCCTGGTTGTGTGCACACAGATGCAATGTCCACCCTGTTGCTTTAGCTTGCAGAATAAGGATGGTATCTAATGTCAGCAGACTTGTTTATACTGACATTAGAAAAAATAACGAGGGAAGACCCTAAGAACGACTTATTTCTCTGCATTTTGAAAACAGTGACCTGAGGATATAAGCAACAGTGTTACATTCACCCAACAGGCACTGACACTGAGCAAAGACACAAAGCTTTCAAGCTCCACTTCTGCCTGTGTTTCAGCTCCACCTCAGCAAAATACTAGTCCCAGGATGGGAAACTTGCATGAACAGCTTCATAAAATAATGATTACAAGAACACAGTCTACATCACACCAGATGTGTTGATGTCCAACAGATGTACCTGCAGAGCACAAAACTCCAGATCCACCACACCAGTGCTAAACAGCCAGCTCTGGGCTAACATGGCTAAACTGGTCCAGGACCATTGTTAACTTGATCAAGCCAGCTCGGATACTTCTGTGCTGTGATCACTTCACCAATAGCGCCAGGGCAGGTGTGGAAGCAGAGACCACCTGCAAGAGTGTGCAAGTGACCCCAAACGCCTTGACAAAGGCAGTAGGAAGAGAAGCATCCAGACTGCAACCAATAAAGCTGTCATGATTTTCACCCAAACAATAGTAGGATACACCAGTCTCATCCTACCTTCTGAGACCTGCACATCTCTAGCAAGCCTAGAAATGATGATACTTTCAACCTTCACAGTTTTATTTTTAATATAAGAGAGAATCAAAAGCTGGAACTATTCAAATAATGAAAAGCACACTTGTGCTTCTGAGACCTCAGACATACACAGAAAGAGTTTGTTCCAGTGGCATGAACTGTTAAACATGACTAGCAAGACTTTGCAGATACTTCATCCCCCGCAGATCAGAAAGCCCTAAGAAGAACCATGCAGAGAAAGGCTGATTTTAGCATAGGTGCACAGGCGTGTGTGGGAGGGAGAGCTTGGCAGGCAGCTCATCCTTGGGTCGACCTTCAAGGGAAAATACCTGTAAGAAAGACTCCTGAAACTGGATGCAGTCATGTAGCAGTGAACCCACATTAACTGGATTCAAACAAAGTTCTGTTGCTATGACTGCAGAAGTAGGTTTTATTTAATACACAGAAGCTAAACTGAAAAAAACTATTCCCTTTCTGGTGGTATTTTTAACTGTTCAAGCAGATTTCCACAGGCAGTAGATTGCCATTCTATCTGACAGAAAGGTTAGTGGGTTTGCCTTGCTTTTAAGGTCCAATAACCTTTGTGCTTCTATCTTCCCACTCAACTCCGAGTCAATAAATAATGCAGCCTTCCCCTTATAGCCAACACCACAGAAGAGAAAAAGTTTTTGGAGGTGTGATGGCATATACCTGAGCAGGGACTTCTGCAACAGGGATCTGCACAGAGCAGGAGAAAGCTCCGCTCAGCTCTCAGGTAGCGGGTAGAGTTGCTCCCTCTACTTTCAGATAATGCTCCTGTGCCGCTCTTGCAAACAGGGGCCACCCAAAACCTGGCCCATGAGAAGCTGTGGGCTGGAAGCACACAAGACTCACCTGCCCTAATGCAGGTTCAGCATCAGATGCTATGTTGAGATCTTGGTCTGATTTGACTGAAAGTGGACAGCGGGTCAATAGTTTAATATGTCCAAGGACATTTGGACAAGACAAACCTGAAGTAGAACCACAAATTCACCTCTCTGGGAAGCCAAGCTAAAGAGGATGGAAGGAACAAAATTCACAGAAGCCACACAGGCTTTACTACAACTTTGACAGAAATAACACATTACAGGGCAATTTTGTGGCTATGGTGATCTTGAAACCACAAAATGCTCTAGCAATTGCTTACCAGGTAATTAAAATAAAGACTGCAAACCAAATTTACTCACCCTAACAAGGTATCACATCTCCCTGGTGACCACAGTAACACACAAGAATTGGATAAAGCTTCTCATCTCCAAAGAAATACAAGATGTTGAATCTGAGGCCATAAAGTTTTTTCAAGATTTTCTGATCAGATTTCCCACTGAGATAGCAGGATCTCCAGTACAGTATCTGTCAGGAAAAAAACAGACACTCCAGTGGTCTTTAAACTCCTAGAGAAGTGTTAGAAGGATCCCAATGGCTTCAGGGTCTGTGGCTCCTCTAGACAACTGAAGGTGTCTTCTCCTTTAAAACCAATAATTATGTGTTAAAAAACTTTGCATTTCCCTAGCTGCAGGAATTGCCCAGTCACTGGACGCTATCACACCTTTGCTGGGACAAAAAGCGCTCTTTCATCTTCAAATACATAGTACTGGTACAGTCATGGCAAGCCATGACACCCAGGGGAAAAGCATCCTGCAGGTCTCTAAACCTAAGACTATCACAGGCAAAAAAATTGCCAACCTGCCAGGCACAACCTGGGTCTTCCTCTCCCTATCCCCTAAATGACCTGGCCTAACCCCGCTTTGCTTGGGAGAGCTGACAAGATTGCAGCTGGAGGTGGTGTGGCCACATGCCAAGTTACATGAGTACTAATAAAAGAGACTTTGTGGAGGAGCCAAGTTAGTTCTTGTCCTGAACCAACTGTGCCAGGGAGTGCTCAGAGAGAGAGGGCAGCCAGCACAGCATCTTTCCTTGCCCTGGGAGCTGGGTTCTGGTTGAAATGCATCCTTCTGGAGAATAAAAACCCATTTTGAAACCCTTTCTTTACTCCTCCAGCCCAGGCTATGAAGGCAAAACCATCTGCATTAGTGCACATCTCCTGCTTTAGATGTCTAGAAGTGACTCACCTGAGCACTTTCCCTGCTACTCTACAAACTCATCTGTAACACTTTACAGTCTGACTGTTCTTTTCTCATCACAAATCATGTGCTTATTACACTAGTTTTTGTATGTACAGTCTCAGACAAATTTGATGGTGTTTTCAGACATTTAAGATCAAAGTGCCAGTCACACATACCATCAAATATTCACCTTATTTCTAACCTGAATGCAGATAAAATTAAGGCATATGTAATTATTGAATTAAAAAAAGAAAAAAAAGAAAAAAAAGAAAATACATGTAGCTTTTTTTTGCTGTTATGATCAAAAAGCCCAGAATTTCAGAGCCAAAGGAAATCTGAATGCAGTAAGATCCAGACATGCCAAACAGCAGCAGCCACATCACCTTACCTCTGCCCTCCAGCAACATGCTGCAAGAACAACGAATGCAACAAGCTGAAAGCCTAGTGTGGACATTGCCTTTTTTCACCATCCTGATGTCCTCTTTCATGATGCCAGCACAAGGCAGGACCAATTCAGCAGTCCCCAAACTACCCACATGACCCAGCCTCACCAAGCTGCCTCAGGGCCATGGAAACCCTCACCTTTGAGGAGAATGTAGAGGAAAAGGTAGATGCGAGTGGTAACTTACAGGTCTATACCACCAGGGAAGCATAGGAAAGGACAGAGCAACTGTTTTAGAGCAGCCCAAACAAAACACAGCCATTGCTTTTGCATCTGTCAGCAGTTCACCTGCAGAAAACACCTCTGATTTTCTAAATCAAATTAGAATTAAATGAAAGTTGTAAGACCCAATATATGGAACTGTTGGTAGTCTGGAGAATAGTTATAAAATTATAGAAATCATAGAAATGACTGGGTTGAAAGGGACCTCTCGAGTCCCTTCACCTTTGTTGGTGGAATGGAAATACTTCTACTACCAATTTCCTTTCCTAGAAATTTCCCAAAGGCTCTGCTGAGTGCTGTGTGTGACCACTGTCTCTACAGGGATCTCTGCCTGGTTCCTATGAAGATCAGTTTGAATGTCACTTTTCTTTCACTTCCTTGTAAATTTCTAATAGTCAAAAAATTAAACACAACACTTCAGTTGTTTCACTCTTATTGCAACACTGGGAGAGTTTGGCTTCTCTTTGCTTGTTCCTTAAAAACATCAGTGAGCTACAGATTATTTCAACAAATCATGTCTTTTCTACAGAAGCTGCCTAAAAAGATATTTTGGAAATCCAAGCATTTGTGAAACTTGGGGATGACTTGATGCAATACCAACGACTTTTCTGGAGTTGGATAATTACCAGAGGTGAGCATCTGGTGCAAGAAGGGGAATAAATAGATAAAAAAAAAGTAAAAATATATATATACACACACACACAACAGGAACATCCCACATGCAATTCAAAGTTTGAAAAGCCTCTTCTCTAGCAGAGAAATAGCAGGTCGACATATAAATCCTGGGGGCCTCCAAACTAAGTCCCGAAGGTATCTACCCACCCTGCAGGGCTGGGAACAACTTGTAGAGTTTTCTGGAGATATTAACCCTTTGTGCATCCATAAACAACAACGCACTTTAACTTCCCAGCATCAGAATTTTGTCAGCAGCCGACCCGCAGGCACACCCGGGTCCTTTCAGCCAAGCACTCCAACCTGCCCACTCCCCGCCTCAGTTGGGGAGCACACTACAGCTCCTCAACCCACTCCCCTTACACGTCCCCCATGTTATGAAAAGAGGAATAATTTCAGATAGGAAAAAAATGGGTGAGCCTCAGTAATTGCAAAGCCTGATTTCCAAGAGCTGCTGTGGTTCCTGCAAGTGGGGCTGGCTTGGGGCTGACTCGGGGCTGGCGTGTGCAGGGCAGAGGCAGCCCTTCACAGCCCGCTAGCTCGCCCTACAGCCTCATTTGGCTAATCTGACACAGCTTCACACGATTATAGTGTTTGTCTGTGTCATAAGGGCAGGAGACAGACAGCTACGGGGCAAAGAAAGAGCCCTGTCCAATTTTTTTGGAGCTGTTCTATGTTTTAAAAGTAATTTTTTCCCTTGAACAACTTAATACTAATTCAATGGGCAAGATACTTACTTGGTATGAGTCTATTCTTTCAATGATTAGATTCAGTCCATCACACAAAAGATGTCCATACACATCTCTCAAATGCCATATACTGAACTTTGGATGAAAGACCCATGGTTTGACTCAGCCTGCATCACCTGAGGGCATCTCGGTTTGGCTGTGCTGATGTTCACAGCACATACAACCACAGGACAGCTTCAATCATAAGTACACAGGCACTGTAGGTTACAGCCACATATGACCTAAGTTAAACATGTTTTTAAATTCCCTTTACACCCCACCCCCCTCCCTACTCCTACTTTGGGATCAGTTCCTCCACCTAACCCAGAAGGCACAGATTGCAAAAGCAAGTAGAGTACTTACTGCCAAAGCCCGCAGGAAACTTAATGAAGTGAGGATAATTCCCATACATGTTTAATCTTCAGTTCATCTCTTGCCTTTCTAAACACAACTGCCTCCTCTAACTTCAAAGCTGCCCGGAGAGCAGCGCAGCCCGTCGGAGTCGGGACATGGCTCTGCAGGAACAGGGGTTCTCCGAGGGTGCCGTGGCAGCTGCCTCCTCCCGTGGCCTCATCCTCGCTTCATGCCGGCAGCAGCTGCTCGCCGGGATGAGACATGCTCTTGTTCTCCGCAGCTCAGGGCTGGCTCCCGTGCTCAGCTGTCTCAGCTCCCTGGAAATTCACGGCGGACCGGCCGGCTAGCATAATCGCCCGGGTAAGACGCCGATCAATGCATGACGGCTCCCGTATAGATCAGAAATTGAGAGAAGGGGGTGGAGGTTAAATTGTTTAGGGGAGGAGCATCATGGGGAAGGAGGAGGGGTGCTTCGCTTTTCCACGAGTGAAGACACGATGCAGTTTATTAGTTATAGTAACCCCTGCCCTGTGGAGGTGTTTTCTGGACATGTGAAGGACCGACCCTCAGCCACATGGGCTTCTGGCCTTATGATAGGCTGTTGACAGACCTGGCAGGAACACACATGCAACCACTTTGGGGATAGGGAGCTCCATACTCCAATCCCACACCAAGCTTTGCTTCAGCCGTGCCCTGTCATGGCTCCCACGGTGCCCCTGATGCCTCCTGGCATCAAGTCGTGGCCTCTGTGGTGCTGGACTTCAGTCACCCCTAGGAAACACAGCCAAGACCTTCCTGGGGCTAGCAGAGCTAGAAGCTTAAACTCCCCTCCCCAACCCCATCCTAAGGAGTCTAAAACCCACTCAAAACACTCCAAAAAATCATCACTAGTTGGTTGCTAAAGCTTGGGCTGAGAAGAGGTGGGGACACGGGACGGAGTCCAGAGGACTCAATCCATGCTACATACAGTCAGTAAAGAGTTGACAGCTATGGCAGCAGAACNCACTGCTTCTGATCTGGGTGACCTCAGATGAAGTCACCTCAAAGGAATGGAGAAGAGCGAGAAATTTTGCCCGAGGTTGTAAAGTGTCTGCACTGATTTACATGTGTGTTGGAGGAGGTGGGTCGAAGCCACATGGCACAGAAAGGGGGCATAGAGCTATCAAGGGGCTCTGCCTCCCCAGGGAGACCACAAACCACCCCACATCCAGGATGGGAAGCATGCCATGCAAGCAGCAAGACAAAAATAGGGAAGAACAGCAGATTAGGATGTTTGGCATCCTTCAAGGACCCACCAGCTCTTGGTCCCTTCCAGGTCACACAAGGGTTCGTGCTACCCTTGGCACTATGCACTCTACAAGGGGAAAGCATGCAGCTTGCAGCACCCAGCTGTGCACAGGACCCAGCCACAGCTCAGGAGGATGTTGACCATGGTGCTGTGAGCTCCAAGGTACAGTGTGTGCGGAAGGAAAGGTTACCTGTGTTAGCTCTGTTTCTTCCTTCCCTCTCAGACACTGCCACGCCCATTTCTCCCTAGCCAGAGAGTTCAAGCAAGGGAAGGAGGGTTTCCTTCCCTCATATTAATAACGTTAATAATTACTATTAAGAAAATTATTTGGCTTTCTCCTCTTTGTGCTCTGCATCTGTGTGCAACGACCTAGTAATGTGCAATACCAGGAGGATACCATGATATAGACATGCAGCTTTTAAGAAGCTACATCAGGTCAGCTCCAGGATTTGGAGCTTACCTAGGAGTGGGAACCTAACATTTGGGAGCACACCTGCACATAGCAGAACAAATTGATAACTGGGCTGCTGGGAAGAACAAGGAGGATTTTAGGCAATAGTATCAGCATTCTGCAGACCCCCATTAACTGTAGTTCAGGTACATATGTACTGGGTTTTCTCACAGGTTTGTTTGGGGTTTTTTTTGTTTGTTTTTTAGAAAACTAAACCAAAAAACCAAACCAAACAGAAGGATCAGTATTCACAGTAGGTTCTACTGAGGCAAAAAAAATACCAAACAAGTAACTGCAGCCTTGCAGGGGGAATACAAACAGAAGAGATCACTTTTGTATTTTCTAATTGACCATGTTTCACATCTCATTTGTATTCTTACACAAATATAAATGGCACTGCAGAGTGGGTTCAGAGGAGCAGAGACCCCTGAGCAGCACACTTACACACCCCGCACACAGGTCACGAGTTTTGAGCTCTGGGGAAAGCAGACTAGAGAGTTTGATAACCAGCATAAGATTTCTAACCTGTAGGCAAAGTTCACTATCTCAGGATAATGTTGGTTTTGCCTCTGGTGCTCTCCTTTAAGAGCTACAGTGGGGACCCTTGTTAGGGGCAGGAGGCAAAAGCCAGGCTTGGGGCAGGGATGCCCAAAGCCCTGCACGCAGACACCCAAAGTACCACAGAAGCTCTTGCTGCAAAGTGACTTGTTTCAATCTTTGGATAGAAAATTGGATTTCTCAGCAGGGCAAGTTTTTTTTCTTCTGTGACAAGACTGAAATAAAATACTTTTCAATCAAAAATCCCAACAAATAATCTGCTTCCAAAGGAAGTGATTTTCACATATACCCTTTCAATAAGATACAAAACTTCCACAGAAGAAAGGGACTTGGAGCAGCCACGCAGACTCCAAAGGTTTCTCCTATGCACTGTCAGAGGAAAGCTCTGGCACAACAGGAAACTGGCCCATGTAGTACCCGCCCAGAGAACTTTCCCATCATCTGTCCATCACCCCACAGAGATGCACTGGGGCCATCTGCCCTCAGTCCACAAGTGCCCACCAGCATTCAGAATTGAGCCACCGTTGAGACAAATCCACTTGTGCACAACAGTTTCGCTTCCACCTGCTTGAGCCCCACCTCGCGACCACCCCAGCCTGGCTTGTCCCTTGCCCTCAGGCCAGACAAGAGGGCTGTGCCCTCGCCAAGCAGAGCCAGCTGCAAGGCCAGTTCAGCCTCAGCAACACTGGGACAGAGAGGTGTGAGCCATGAAGCGGCTTTGTGATTTAAGCACCAACCATGCCAAGATTTAGTAGTACCATTAATTCTTACCGATCACACAGGATCTCAGCAGCTTTAATTCCATGCTAATGAAGTTTTAATGGGGAATTATTTTTATTGATCTGCCCAGAGAAAAGAGTCTGGTTTTAGTCCAGCTCTGCCACCACCCCCTTCCCCATCCATCCACCCCCTTCCCCATCCCTCTTTTCTTCCAGCTTAGCAGAAGGGGGAGAGGAACAAAGACAAAACAGCCCTGAGCTCTTTAAAAAGGTTGGCAGTCCCAAGCAGTAAGTGGATTACTTTATTGATTTTTAGCAGATCTGGGTTAGTGAGCGCTTAGCACTACAGAACACATGCACACACCAAGCAACTCCAAGGAAAACTCTCCAAGCCCTTTCCTCAGGCAAAACAAGTGTCAGGCAATTCATTTAGGGACCACCATGGGTTTTGGGGCATGGAGAAGCTCTACACTCCAATTAGACTGTGACAGACACAGGAACTAGCTCAGTCTCTCTTCAGTAGTACTGCAGGACCATGCAGAGGCAACCCCTCAATTTCTACTAGAAATAGCACAAGTCACTAGTTCAAATTACTGAATGCTTTTTAATCCCCCCCCCATACCTTCTTATGTAAAAGAAGTCATTATGATGACCACTGTTATTTTAGGACAGAAGACCATTGCCAGTTGCACCCAGATGGGACTTGCCATCCAGCAGCTATACCCTGGAGGGTGTTGGTCAGCACAGGACTCCTAACAAAGCAGTGAGTGCTGATTCAAGTGAACCAAGATGCTCACAGAGCGTTGGGGTCCCTGACTCACTCACAACCCAATCAGCTTTCCAAAGCTGTTGCACCACAGCCAATATCTCAGCAGTGTGTCGGAACACCACCTCAAAGACCTCCCAGTACTACTCCACCAAGCTTTCTGAGATGGTGGTCTCTGAAGCCAGATCCTAAATATGTGAAGGTGTAAAGTGAAATCACCTTATCCTGTCCTGCCCCAGAACCAGGAAAACTATAGATTAAATAGGATCCCTTTTCCTTGAACATTAGATTGAACCAGCAAAACCCCAAACATGACTGAGAATCCCATCAGTCCTCCATCCCATCTCTGTTTAAAAGCAGAAGCATTCTATGGTCCTGCAAATAAAAAGGTTGCAGTCTTCATAACCCTCCAGCTGCATACACATCTTCCTCCTGACACACTGCTTTGGATCCACAGAGTCACAGAGAAAACCCACTGCCCTCAGGGTGTCTGTGTTATTGCTGGGGCTCGCTTCACATGGCTAGTGAGGCACAACAGGGGCTATCAGGCTGACTGTCCCAGGAGCCAAAAAGCTCATTCCCCTCCCAGCTTGCCTCTGAGGAGGACACAAGGACACTAGGTAATGTGCTCAGGGCCAAACAGAAAGTCAGTGGCAGAGCAAGATCTTGAAACTGGGTTTCTCCAGGCTAACTGATGGACTGACCCAACACCTGCTATACAGGTTGGCACTGGTCTGGGACAGGCAGAAGTCACCAAAAGCAATGTGCTCCCTATAATTCCCTGGAGATGGAAAGGAAGGGAGCTATGGCATCAGCCCTTCCTCACCCAGCCCTGCCCTTTCTCACCACTGCTTCTTGTAAAGACCACAGACACCAAGCTAATGAAATTAGCCCCAGAGCTCCAATGGGCTAATGGAATTACCAGCAGCAGCACATTCAAACAGCAGCACCAAAAACACACCTGCAGCAACACAGCCTGCTTTCTCCTCCTCCCCAGGCCTTCCCCATTTCTCCCCGAGCCTCACAGCTGCCATCCAAAGTAGATCCCCTCCCCAGGGTCTGGAGGGCTTGGGCCACCATCCCGAGCACCAGGTTGCTCCAGGGAGGGCACTGCCTACCTTGCAGAAAGCACCGTCCCATGCAGCCAAGAGCAGCCTCTGAGGGCAGATAATTCCCAGCCTGTTTAAACCTTGGGAGACCTTCATTTACCAGCACTGTAATGAGGCCCTCGACACTAATCAGCAGTGTCACCGAATCCTCTTACGCCTGCCTAAGCACCTCCAACAGCTTTGCTGGTTGCAGGGCCCAGCTGCCTACTCCTCTAGGGAATTACCTCCCCAGACAGGCACCAGGGGTGGCACAAACACCTTTTCACACAGATGCAGACGAAACATTCCCAGGCACTGGTTCCAGATGACAAGGTGACAGAGATACCTGAGCAAGGCCTCTGCCCAGCCCAGAGGGCCCCTGGGACCAAGCCCACATTGGAGATGCACTGGAGTGGTCAGACCCCACAAAATTTCTAGAGAATATATTTTTATGCTAATGCTCCCTATCTGAGATGCAAAGGGCAGGTTTACACCTGTCTGTTTCTGAATATGAAGAGCCATCTATACCATCAAGCCAAGCTCATTGCTCCAAGCAGCTTCTCAGCCCGTAACTGTGGATGGCAGGTGACCCAGTCTCACTCCACTTGCCTGCACTGGCTCATGGCGCGACAGGCAGCTCCCTCCGCACATCCGCTCTGACTCACGCTTTCTGCTCCAACAATGCACTTTTTAATATCATGCGAGGAGCAAAAACAACAGGTCCACTATAACGCCGAGATATCCTGAGGCAGAAAATCCATTTGGAGCCCAGCTAGAGAGAGTCAAGTCAATTAGACACTTTCTGCGGCGTCAAGCTGCCAACAATCCCAGCCTTTGTAATAGTGAAGAATCGCTGTCTATGTGCTTCCCCACGACTCCCCCTTGCCAGAGCAAAAAGGTCAGCAGTGGTAGTGTCATGGAAAAGCATGCAGTAAAGTACTCCTGGGAAGGTGGGCCCAAAAAAACCCAGCGATTCAGAACCTTCAGAAAATATTTTTTGTCAGAAGCTTCCCTTGCTTTGTGTTGTGTTCGCAGGGGAGTAAGCGAGCCCATAACAGGAGATTTGTGCAACACCATTTAGAGGTTTGGGCATCCGCTGTATAAGAAGCAACGGTTGTGTCAACACATTGCCTGTTCAGGGTTTGGGGGCACATGGTTCCCTGTCTGCTTTCAGATAAGTCACTTTACTGTCTTAGCTTTGCTAGAATAAACATCATAGGGACAAAAACATAACTGCAGTACTGCATCTGGAAGAGTCACACATCTCTCTGCACTTCAAGGTAAGCACCTGACTTCTCTTGTCAGTGGCACAAGGCAGCAAACTGTGCTATAAAACCAGGATTCCAGGCTGGATGAGGACTGGAAGAAGCCAGGATTTCTACAGTTCAGTGCTAACATCACTCAGATCCAAAGGCAGGTCTCTGACCCTCATGTCCAAAGGAGATTTTGGTGAGAAATGAACACGGCTCTTAGAAGTCCACTTTGACATGTCATTTGGTGTTCAGCAAGGGGCTTTCAAGGACAGGTGAAGAAAAGGTTCACCTAATACCTCCTAGTTACCACCCTGCATGCAAACTTTCCAAGCAGAGTGCCAGAGGACCTACAGGTTATCATTTAAATGCAAGCCCCTCTTTAACCCCATTGTACACAGGATGTGAAGCCAGGATTTCTGCAAAATGCCTGAAAACACCTAGATTACCCTCCTTCAAAGAAAAGTACACCCTGAAGACCAAGAATACCTTATCTCCTGAACAGATTTCTAAGGTTTCTCTGAGAAGTCACAGCCCTGCACCAGGGCATGAAGGGCTCCCACCTGCACCCACACGGCTGATGCCACAGCCTGACGTGCAGCTGGGGACTTTGCTTGCTACTCACACTGTGCATCCACATGTTCATGCTTTTACATTTCCTCCTGCTTCAGCAAGTGCAAAACTCAAGAGACAACCTGTCAATCTCCATCACATCTGGATGCCTTAGATGGTCTATTTATACCAGAGAGGCAAACATGGATATCTTGTTGTTCAAGGTGACGGGTTATTTCTGCTCTGAGTACCTCCTTTCTTGGAGGAGGAAGGCTTGAAGGCATCCAACAGGAATAGCTTCACATCAGGGGCCAGGACCAATACCTTCATGTCTGAGGGTACAGTAGCCATTATCAGCCACAGCCTGTTTCCCAAGGTCTCAGCCACAGCAGCCAGGCCCCAAAAGCCCAGAAGGCTGATATCTATCATAGGACACCTCACCCCAGGCCCCACTGTATCCTGCCACAGGAGAGGGGAGTTCATCATATACATTTGGATTTCTATCCCATGCTGTCTCCAAGCCAGCAAGGCCACAGCCTCAAGCCTCTTGCGCTGGGTTTCTCCACTGAGCACTGCCTGGATCAGGTGCAAGCATCTGACTGCAGGCTGTCACATTAATGCCACCATAAGGGTTCTGGCTTCACAAAATCTCTCTTGTGCTTCTATATCTACAGTACAATCTGCTCACTGGCAGCCACTGTATATGACCCAGTACAAAGCCTGCCTTATCAAGATGGCCCATTACTATAATTTTAAAAGATCTGAAGGGGGAGAAGGCATTTACACCACATTAGCACTTTGCATCACATGGCCACAGAGCTTTTGATGTGGACCAAGGGCCCAAAAGCCACATCTACCATATCGACAAAGCACAGCTTCAGTCAGCACTTCTCAGCCAGCTGTCTTTGTGGTTTAGTCCTTGCTCCAGTAAATGAGATATTTTCTATAAGCCATGGTGGGGCTGTTGCCCTCTCATAGGATGCTTGCAGCTCCTCAGGAGCCAGAAAGCTCACCCAGAACCCACCTTCAATTCTGCAGATGCTTTTTCAGTAGGTAGTTCAGTAGTCTGTCCACTGGGTCCCTTGAGAGCAGGGAAATCAAATACCACTAAAACCCAAATGCATGAAAGAGGGAGAGAAAGGTTTCTGAAAGTTTTGTTATTTTTTCTAATGCACAAAGTTCTCATTTCTTTCTTTAATGACATTATCTTCCTGGGGATGGGTCTCCTGAGCTCCACTGAGTTTCAAGCAAATCTTGGAATAATCTTCTATTGCTTCAAATACTCTGGTCCAGCAGCCCTAGCTTAGCACTTTTAGCACAGGAACCCCACACACTGCAAGCCCTCAGCCCACACCAATAATGCTTCCAAATAGTTAGGGGAAAAAAAACCCAAACCAAACAAAACCGCCTTCCAAACAATAAACCAGACCACATATTTGCCCAGACACACCCCATTCGATGCTATGCAGCAGGAACATGCCTGTGAAGCCTCTCCACAAGTACAGGATCCAGAGACACAGCCTAGACAAGCAATTAGGAAAAATGAAGCACAACCAAGTCTTGCTGCCCAAGCACACAGGCCCAAAGACACCCTTCATTAATCATAAGTAGAAAACACCAGAAGGGGAGAAAAACACAACACAAAACTCAGCCACAACATTCTCCCATGAGATCAGTTCCTCTCAGTGTTTCCCTGCAAAAACTGTTTAAAACCCTTCACCTCACTGTGCAGCTCAGGGGCAGGTAAGGATCCAGCTACAGTGAGCATCCCTTTCTTCATCAATGCCCTCCATTGCCTTTCAAACATGTTCTCTCAAAAGCCACATGATTTCCTGTGCCAAATGGAAAATCCACTGGTATTTTACACTATGGGAGCACAACAAAATTCCCTGTACCCCAAAGAAAGGAACAGCCCTGAATCAAGACAAGCACAGACCACGTCACACAGAGCCACGACATCACAGCAGTGAGGAGCAAGCACATGAAGAAATTGTAGGTATCTGGAATGACATTTGCTTGCACTGTTGAGTATCTGCCTTCTGCCCCACAACCTTTCGCAGTAGAAGGAGAGAGAAAGAGGTGACCACCTGTCCACAGCAAGATGTTTTGACCCTGTCCTTTCCAGCCTCTGACCAGAAGGATCAGCCTCTGCACAGCAGAAGCACAGAATGGAGCTGGGATGATGTGGGCATAGAAGTGCATGCTCCATCACTAGCACTGCTCTGATGTGCACTGATTTAAGTCAATTTATTAAAGCAAACCCTGAAGATCCCAGAGCAGCTTCTCCAACACAGAACTGCCTCCTCTGCTACTCAGACAACCCAGTTGCAAAATTAGGAACCCAGCCCCTTTTCAAGTCTTAACCTTTCCAAACCAGCAGCACAGACCCAAAGGCTAATCTGTACCAGCAAATTCACCAGTCTCAGGGCATAGTCCCAGGGTCTGTCTTGCTGATTGTAAACACAGTCCCCTTGCCCTTTCCATCTGACAATTTCCAAGCACAGTTTGGGAGTCAGCAAAAGCCCACAGGGAATTCTGGACAGCTAAGAACCAAATCATACCCACACAGATCAGTCTCCCTGGCTCATTTAATTAATTAGGCTTTTAAATCATACCTATCCACTAAATCCTGCAGCCCTGTATCCTAAATTTCAAGCATCCCAGAAGCTGTTCAAGACACATCCCTCAGTACCCTAAGTACTTCTCTGAATCTTCCTGGGCACCTGTGCCAGGTGGGAAGCTTTCCCAAAAGGCTGCTCCCTCAAGACACAGGCTACTTCAAGCTACCTCAAGCAAAGCAGAGGCAGGAGACATGTTTACATACTGTACTCTGGTCCACATAACTTCTAATCTAGGAAACACAACAGCAAGGGAAGTTGAGCATTGATGAACCCTTGGTCTGGTGAAAAAGAAGAGATAAAACAGTCGAGTGCATCAGCAGACATCAATAGACACAGCTCTCTGATTAACAAAACCATCCCATTTGCAAGACCCAAGAGGTGTTCTGGTGCTTCTTTCTGGCTGGGAACAGACCTATTGGTGCAGCCTGACTTCCAGGACCCAGAGTAAGCAGACCAAAAAGCAGCATTAGGACTCTCCACTTCTCCTGGTCCTCTAGCAAGATACACCTTCCTGTGCATTCCCATCACCTCCAGGCAAGAACCTCCCAAACCCTCTCACATCACCTGTAACCCTCCTTAGAGAAGAGCCTTGCTCAGGTCTCTGCTGAGCACCTTGCAGAGTGGCCACGTTCCTGGC
>VYZU01058200.1:1913-18729 GCA_013401355.1 Ceyx cyanopectus
GGGGAGGACGAGGGCTCCCTGGAGCTGTCTGCTGATGACGTGAGCAGGGACAGCACTTTTGACTCCGACTCTGATGCCTTCTCTTCCCCCTTCTGCCTGTCTCCCATCAGCGAAGCCCTGGGGAAAAGCAGCAGCTCGGTGTTTCTGGAGAGCGACAGCAGGTGGGTGCAGCCTTTGCTCTGCTTTCTGGGTGAGCAGCTGAGCTTGGAGATGCTGAATCGAGAAGCATCACCGTGGCACTCAGCTGAATATCCTGTCTTGCTTCAGACACCTGTAGAATCTGTAGGAAATGGGTTGCTGGCCAGTCCTGCTTCTGCTCGGTCAACCCTGGCCCCGAACGTGCAGGGCTGTAGATGTGCAGCCTCACAGGTGAACGGTCTAGAGCCCTGGAAGCAGCATGACTAGGCCAGAGAGGTCCTTTGTGGGTCTAATTGTCTCTGCTGAGGCGTCGTGCAGGTTACTTCTGGTGGAGAGCCACATCAAAGGGTCTGTCTGGCTTCTGCTGAGCTCTGGTGCCTCTCTGCACGGCACCGTGTTGACACGAAGGCTGCACGTTCCAACTCGTTCTGCTGGTGCTCAGAACGTGGCCCCACTTCAGGTGCATGAATATTAATCCCTGTGTGTCTCACCTGGGTATTCCAGTCAACACTGGTGTATCTGAATGTCAGTGCTTCCCAGTGGCAGCTCCACCCAGGAGGAGGGGGGCACCTTGGCAGAGGAATCGGGAGCTGGATTCTGGCACCCGACTCTGTGGGCATCACCCACCTCCAGCCTGGGGAGCCTGGCTGGCCGTGCTGTGCCTGAGCACCCCCGGGGCTCAGCTTGGAATGTACACCTGAAACTGGGAAGAAGAGTTCCCCTCTGTGGGTGTCAGCAAGGTGCAGCACACACGAAGCCTTGGCGTTGGAAGAGATTTTGCCTCTTTTGTTTTATGGGCTGATCTCCAGCCCAGAGAGCGTCGGTGAGGATGAGGTTTGTGAGGGAAATGCTCCAATTGATTCGACTCTCCCTGGATATTCTAAAGCTCAGTGTGGTGATGTCAGCCTCTGGACCAGCTGATAGTGTCCTGGGCTGTAGGCTTCTGATTAACAGCAAGCCCACAGGGTTTCCTGCACTCAAGATCTGCAGTGGGCAGCAGGTTGAGCAGTACCTTGGCACGACTGTCCCATCCCATCCCATCCCATCCCATCCCATCCCACCACAGCTCTCCTCTGGCTGCAGAGCAGCTGGAGGTGCCCAGGGTGGGCACACATTGGGCACACGTCTGACAGTGACCCTTTTAACTCCTTAAATGCAATGCCTGGTGGTCTTTATTTTATCCATAGGACTGTGGAAGGCTGGAAAAGATAACTCTTTGTCACAAAATGCACTCTGGAAAAGCATTTTACAGAGAGACCTTTGAATGATGAAATATCACTCCTAAGAACTGACCTTATTGTGTTGGCTCTGGGCTTTTTGTCTCGTTCAGCCTGTATTCCAGCACTGGGGTGACACTTCAGTTGCCTGGGCTTTCTGAGAATGGTGTGTTGGCTTGACTTTAAAACCTCCCAGATCCACTGCAGCCAGAAGCACTGTTGGTTTAAGGTGTGTGCATTATTGTTTGGGACCTGACACAGGCTGATCATCTCTGTCACTCAGAAAAAAAGTGAAGGGTTGGGGATGTTTTAAGTGTGGCTGAGCAGCTGGCTCTGGTGAACCCTGCTGACTCCTCCTCCCTGCTGCCCAGCCCTGACAGCTTCGTGGGCACGCTCCTCTGGACCTGCTGGACCTGCTGGGTTTTGTTGTCTTTTTTTTAATGTGTTTTTTTACCTCCTCTGGCAGCAGTCTGGAAGACTCGTTCAGCGTCCACGGCACTCGTCATTGGCAGCAGATTAACAAAACAGACCTTTCATTGTTTGGGGCTCCAGACCTGAAAGGCTTTTGTCCAGCATGTCCATTTTTTTATGCCAGTTTGTTCTCCCCCATAGCACCCACACAGGAGCTGAGGGGCTGTTTTGAGCTGGAGATTTTTCACTTTGCAGGAGGCTGCTCGAGGAGCATCCCCTCATTCCCCGGGCTCATCCTGCTGTTTTGGGTGGGAGATGCTGTTTCAGAAGTCACTACAAGCCTGACAACAGCTTCCTTCTTCAGAAAGGGGTTTGGTTTTTTAACTTCCCTGCTGGCTGCTTCCCATCTGAGCCAGAACTGGAGTGTGAACAAAGTTAGTGCTGCTGGCAGATTGTTTCAACTTCTTCTCCCTCCCTACCCCCCGGTCACCACCTCCTCCCTGACTGAGCAGCAAATGGTTCTGGTTATTTCCCTCTGTGGTGGGGAGCTGTGCAGACAGCTCTGCTCTGCTCTGCCCTGCGGGTGTTTGGAGGCATCTTCAGGGGTGTCTCTGCCCAGCCATCTTGCTGACACGAGCAGCTCTCCAAAACACCCCCATGGCTGGGACTCCCGAGTCCCGTGTGCCCCTCGGAGCATCCTCTGAGAAGGTGGCTGCTGGGAGCCAACACACCCCTCCTGGTGCGTGCAGGGAGCAGGAGGGAGGAGGGCTTGGAGGCGTTGGGAGTTGCACAAGAGTCAACAACTCTGCTCGTAGGACATAAGGGAATCAAAACACATCCATTGTGGGTTTTTTGGTTGGGGTGGCTTGGGTTTTTTTTCCCCTCTTTGCTTCTCCTCTTGACTGGCTGCCAGGGATCCCATGCAGCCATCGATGCTTCCCTCCCACTGGCACAATTCCTGGGGCTAGGAGCAGTGGGAGTGTCCCAGCACCAGCCTGCACACTCCTGCCTCCCTCCCTCCCTCCCTCCCTCCACCAGCCTGGTGCCCTGCCTGTGCTGCACACTCCTCTGGTGTGGAAAGGTGAACTCCAGGGGGGCCTCATTCTGCTCAGGGTACGTGGTTCCTGCAGGGAGGGAGCTCGTGTGGGAAATGCCTCCATTGGCAGCAGCTTTGTTGTTGGCTGTAGAAGAGGGACAGTGGAAATCAAACCATTCCACTCCTGTTCCCTGTCAGGAAACGTTGGCCTGTGGTGTGAGGGGCAGTAATTCAGGATGAGTGTGCTCTGCACCCAGCTTTGGCTTGTTGCCTCCCTGCTAAATTACTCAGCTTCCACTTTCCCCATCAGTAAAGTGAAACTAAAAGCTTTTTGTGACATCCTGGCGACCAAAGGGCATCTGAGACCTATCTCATGTCTTTCAACTGCTGCTTCTGGAGTTATTTTAACTGACCATGACATCAGATCTATACCAATGGGCTGCAGGAGCACTTAGTGCTCTGTGAGTGGGGTTGCTGGGGGCTGTTTGTGCCGTGCCAGAGTGGCTCGTGGGTGACAGGAGCTTTCCCCAGCTGAAGGTGGGGCTGCTGAAGGCTTTTCACCTCAGTGACCAACTGCAGTTGCTGTCCCCTGGCCAGCACCGTAGGGCAGTGCTGAGGAGGACAAATAGATGCTGGCGTCAGTTTCCTCACTGACTTCAGGTTGGGGTGTTGGGCTGGATCTCAGGAAGAAGTTCTTGATCCTGAGGGTGGTGGATCAGTGGCACAGGCTCCCCAGGGAGGTGGTTGAGGCCCCATCCCTGGAGCTATTGCAGGGGAGGTTGGCCAAGGCTCTGAGCAGCCTGGGCTAGTTGAGGGTGTCCCTGCTCCCTGCAGGGGGCTGCACTAGATGACCTTTGGAGCTCCCTTCCAGCCCTAAGCACTCTATGATACTATGAACTGCAGTCAGAAATTGGACTAGAGCAGCTCAGTGGTGGAATTGTACCAGTGGAGCTTGGGGCAACGCCTGGCCAGAGGCCGGAGCTCCGTGGGTGATGGCACACACCACACAGCAGCTCCTCCAGCATCACACTGATGCAATTTTCACTGGTGTGTTGCACATCCCGTGGCACACACCACACGGCAGCTCCTCCAGCATCACAGTTGATGCAATTTTCACTGGTGTGTTGCACATCCCATCATTAATCCTCTGCCCAGGGAGCTAATCAGCCAGCGCCGGGTCTCAGGAGGGGGCGGAGGCGCCGGGGCTGGAGGGTGGGGGCAGCTGGTGACACAGAGCTCGGTGTTGCCTCACCTTGTTTGTGGCAGCTCAGAGCTGTTCAGGCCTCTGCAAGAAGAAGCAGGAGGCCAAATTATCGTGGGGAAATGAGCTGAAATTAGGGAAATGAGCGTGAGCTGGGGGGAGCTCCGGTGTCACCCAGGGGTTGGGAATTCAATCTGTTGCAGCAGAACTGATGATATTCTTAGAACCAGGGGACGTGGTCACGGGGTTTCCAAACCTCCTGTAACTTCTTGCAGCATCTGGTGTCATGCTCTCTTGTTTTGGGTGATGTCAGCTGTGTGGTTGAGCACGTTGCTGCTGGGACAGGCTCCAGGTCCCCGGGATCTTGCAAGAACAAGGGCTGTTGATGATGATTTCTGACACCAAAACACCTAATGCCATTTGTACCCAAACCTGTGCCCAGGAACAAAACATCCCCAGAAGGACGGTCCTTTTTCCCTTCTCCTTGCATCGTGGGGTAGGTGACCTCAGCTCAGGCAGGACTCAGAGGTGCTGTGAGCTCTGGGAAGAGCTGGTGGGATGGGTTAGGGGCTGCAAAAGCTGAGCAGGTTGGGCAGATCCAAGAGGCAGCGGAGGCAGACGGCTCGATCTTGCTTTATATAAATATTTGAACAGCAAGAACATTAATTATAGCAGGTTTGTTTTTTTCCCTCCGTTGGTTCGCTGCCAGATTTCCGTGGAAGAAAATAATGACAGCTAACTGTGAGACTGCAGGCGGCGGGACCCCGAGGTTCTCCACTCGGGACCGCAGGGGGTTTGCTTTGGGCTCTTCGGGAGATGCCCAGGGCTGGGTGATGATGCCACCGGGAGCACCGAGGCACCGCTTTGCCCCCTCGGGTTTTGGGTTTGCCAGGGAGGATGAGGGAGCTCTGAGCTCCCGTTTGGGACAGAGGGGGACCGCGACTGTGACAGTGACCGTGGCCGTGACTGTGGCTGTGACCGTGACCGTGGCCGTTGCCCCGGGGCCGGGCGGCGGGCGTGGCTCGGAGCGGCCACCAGGGGGCGGGCTCGGCCCAGCGGCTCCAACGGGCGCTCCCGGGTCCTGGTGCCCGCCCGCCCCCCTCACCGAGACCCCCGCACCGAGACCCCCGCACGAAACCCCCCGCACTGAGCCCCCCTCACCGAGCCCGCCGCACCAAGCCCCCCGCCCCAAATCCCCCTCACCGAGCTCCCCGCACCGAGCCCCCCGCACCAAGCCCCCCGTCCCTGCCTCCCCAAACCCCCCCACCCGACGCCCCCGAGGGAAAAGCCGCGGCATCGGGACCCCTTCAGCTTCCCTCCCCAGCAGCAAACCCCCCTCCAAGCCCGGAGGTTGGGGGGGTCGGGAGGCGGCTCCATCCCGCTGCCCTTCACTCGGAGGCGAAACGGGAATGATCCGCGTGAAAAGCGGGAGCGTGGGAGCGCGGGGCTCCCTGCTGGGTGTGTTTGGGGGGGGGTTCCCGGGGTGTGAAGGGGGGTTCCCGGGGTCTGAGGGCGTGTTCCCGGTGTGAGGGGGGTGTTCCCGGCGTGGCAGCCCCGGCAACAGCAGAGCCGGGCACCGCAGCGGGTGTTTTCTCCCGGGGGCACCGCAAGAAGCGGCCGTTCCCANCACCTTTTTTTTCCTCCCCTTTTTTTTTTCCCCCCCCCCCCCCTTTTTTTTTTTATTTTGAAGGGGCCCCCCCCCCCCCCCCCCCTTGGGAAATCCTCATTGTGTTGTGGAAACGGGGAAATTCTCTCTGGGTGGTGTTGGCTCTGCTAATACTGGGTCAGCAGCAGCGCAGAGCCCGGGGACTCGGGTAACTTTGTCTGTCAGTTAAAAAGTCCCCCTGAAATTCCCAGTTCATTGCTTAGAGCCAAGAATATAAGAACAAAGGTAATCTTCAGGGCTTTCAAGGGACCGGGGTTTTGAAGGCTTGATTGTAATTAGCATAATTAGTGTAGAATTTTTATTTTTTTTCATAGGGTGGAACTGAGAGAGGGGGGAAAAAAAATTTAAAAAGCAAAATAATCCATTGATTTTAAATATAAAATAAACACTGGTAAGAAAGGTCCCCTTTTCCAGTCTGGAATAGGCTGAAAAGCAAACATTCTTTTTTCGGGCTTTGCTGAGAAATCACTTTTTCCATCTAAGGAATTATTTTTTTTAAGTGTTGCGTTTCGATTGATTTATTAATGAGCTAAAGCCTAGGCATGAGGGGTGCCCCTTCTCTGTACGGATTGTAAAAATCTGCCATTCAGCTTTTGGAATATTTTCCTTCCCTAAAACGAAGGTAACATTTGCATCATCGAGCAGCTTACGCTGGGCTCTGAGTGATTTGTTGTGTTTGGCTGCTCGGGAGCTGTGTGTATTTTATTCATAAGCATCGAGCTGCTCATTCTGCTCCCTGCCACCAGAACAACCTCGCTGGGGTCTGAGTGGAGGAGCCAACACCTGCCTGGGAGTCTCCTCCCTGAAAAGCAGCCCCTCGTCTGCTGGCCGAGGGAACCTGCGTGTCACACCGTGGGGCAAAGGGATTCAAACAGGCCTTAGTTCTCCACGTTGGTTTTATTTCCCCCCTTCCCATTTACATTTGAAATAATTAACGCCAGAATTCTGGGTTTATTTTGGTTTCCTTCGGGTTGAGTTCACACGGATGGGGTGAAGCCCTTGGAGGTGAGCGGGGCTGTTTTTCCAAGGCCCCTCTTGCTGGCTAAAATCTCTCTGCTTCCCTTCAGCCCGAGAGGACGTGGAGGGATGAATGAGGAGCAGCAAAGCCCCCGGTGTAGGGGGGTTTCTCACTCAGCTGCCACCCTCCTGGGCAGGCAGGCAGAGGGGGCCATCAGAGCAGGCAGGCTTTTGGCCGTCGAGGTTTGGGATGCTCAGCCGGTGGCAGAGTCGGATGAACTGGCAGCAGAGGTGGGCAAACCAGGGGCAGAGGTGGAAGAAGCAGCAGCAGAGGGGGAAGAAGCAGCAGCAGAGGTGGAAGAAGCAGCAGCAGAGGTGGAAGAAGCAGCAGCAGAGGTGGAAGAAGCAGCAGCAGAGGTGGAAGAAGCAGCAGCAGAGGTGGAAGAAGAAGCAGCAGAGGTGGGTGAACCACCAGCAGAGTGGATGAAGCAGCAGCAGAGGTGGAAGAAGCAGCATCAGAGGTGGGTGAACCCCCAGCAGAGGTGGCTGCTGCGTGTCCCACCTGCCCTGGGAGGTGGTGTGTGCCCTGTCCCCCCAGGCAGGCTGCTGTTGAAAAGCACGTGGCAACAGTGTGCATTACAGAACTGTACAGCAACACAAATTGCTTTGATTTTATTTCTCAAGGACAAACCAATTACACCTATCAGAAGGCAAAGCTGCATAATGGGGTTTCCTCGAGCCCCTCTCCCTTGCCTTAAGATGTTCTTGTTTGTCAGAGCTGGTGTTAATTCTGAGCCCAGCCCCTGATGCTGCACTTGCTGCCACAGTCCAAGGTCAGAGGGTGGCTGCAGAAGCCTCTGCCCTCCTGCAGCCCGTGCCAGTGAGGTGCAGAGGGCTGGTAACCCCCAACCAACCACCCGTGCGGGGAGAGGGAGGGACTCCCAAGGCTTTTAAGAGGTAAACAGCTTGTTCTTTGAATATCATTAATGGCATTAACACCACCAGGAGTGACTAACCACCATACACCCACTTTTAGAAGCGCCGTCGAATCTGCTTCCTGGTGCCGAGCATGAAAGGGTACAATTATTTTTCATAACCTCCTATTTTCCCTTTTACGAAGCAAGGGAAGCAGAGCAAGTTTGTCAGAGGCAGAGTGCTCCTAATTTGGTCTCCAGTGACCTCTGCAGCCCGTGATTGGCAGCCGGGTGTCGGCGAGGAACTTGTGTCTGCCAGAGAGAAACCAGCAGAACAAATGCCGTAGGACAGCTTGGGTTCCCTGGAGGACACAGGCTAAAAAAAAAAAAAGGTGAAAGAAGTGCAATTACAGGAGGTTTTCAGCACGGAAAGTTAATTAGCTACTAAATAGCATTTAGCACAGCTCAACGTGAGGAAATTTATGTTTTGAAAGCAAACAGATCAATGGAAAGCTGGTGGAGCGAGCTTTCGGAAAGTCCACGTTGGCATTCGTGTACTTTGTACTGTAACGTCCTGGGCAGGGATTTTTTTTCCCCCAGTTTCCCCAGCAAGCAGGCAGAACTGGTGGGTCTGTGGCCACGGGTGGCTGCAGACCTGCGGGTACACTTCCACACGAGGGTGTTTTGACATTTCCTTTCAGAAACTCTGGTTAGGCTCTCATCCAGCCTGCATAACACCTCTCCCCTTACTCACTGAGGTCACTCTGAATCGATTCTGTTCTGGCTCTCCCAGGCAGAGGCACTTCCAGTTCCAAACACTTTCAGCTGGAGGGTGAAGTCAACACAGTTCTTAGCCCAGTTGCCCTCCTGTGCTGATCAAAGGTGCGACCGCAGCGTCCAGCTCGGTGCTCCTCGAGCTGCTGCCACCCCACGGGGGTCCCAGGAGCACAAGATCATCAGCCCTGCCCCTCAGCATCGCACAGAACACGCAGAAATCCTCCAGCCAACTTTGGTTAATCCCAAATTACCAACCCGTTTTTGTCTGCTGCCTTTTCTGTGTGGCTGGAGCCGGCGTGTTTCCCAGCTCATTATGCATCTCGTCAAGGACAGGGTTTGCTCTCAGAACAATGGGTTTGGGTTCCAGCTGCCCGCTGTTACCTCACTTTGCACACTCACCACACTCAAATTTAAGGCGTTCCAGGGTAGCTTTGAACTTTTCTTGATGGATTGTTTATTTGAAGCTGTCTGTCTGAGGCATCTCGGGCAGCTGATGCTGCCGTGAGCTATTTCACCTTGCTGGAGAGGAGAGGAGCCTAGAAGGTCAGTGCCTGTGGGGAATCGTGGAGAAACAGAGAAATGCTAACCCCTGGGGAGGAAAAGGGGCGTGTAATTCCCATTACATGGATGCTCATACATTATGATGATACTTATTGTCTGTAAATGATGCTTCACCAGCCCGGGTGCAGGAATAGCTGGGGCTGGAGACAGAGCTGTCATTAGCAAGGGAGTGATTCAGTGCAGGGGTGAGGGAGAGCTGGCCCAGGAGGGCTTGGCTCTGGCAAGAGGCTCTCTGGGAGCAGGGTGGTGCACGCTGACAGCCCGGGGAGCTGCCACACCACGGCCATCATCTTCAGCCTCTTTCCCTCATATAATCACATTGGTCACATCACGTCCTGAAATGAGTTGTTAGAGCTTTGTCTGCTGAAATCATCACCCCGTGGAATGGGTGCAGGTCTCTGCCCTGGCTCTGCAGCAGGAGCTACCTCTGGGCTCCCTGTGCTCAGGCAGTAGGTTGGGTCCTGTCTCTCCATCACTGCACAAAGTCTCTCCCTTGCTGATGCTGGGTCTGTGAGAGGTTCCTGAGCACAGGGAAGAGGTTGGTGGCCGGTGTTTGGGTTCTCAGGGGCTGCAGCAGCTCCAGGGGTGTAGATACAGCTGATTCCTGGAGCTGAATGTCCAGTGCAGTAAATCCATCACCCCAGCAGCAGGAATGAGGTGGATTTGGAGGCAAAAGAGTAACGGGAATTCAGCGAGGGGAGAAGGCTTAAGTGGATCATGAATGTGACCATAGGTTTCCTGCCTCAGGTTGTGCTAATCCTCCTTATGCTTTTTCCCTGTCCCTTTTATTCCCGTGGCCTGTTGAGCTGGGTCTCTTGTTCTGCTGAGCAGTGCTGTGTATTAACTGGTGCTCTGTTTTTCCTGGATCCCACAACCCAAAGTCTCTCTGGAATGTTCCTCCAGCTATTTGCCTTGCAGGGCTTCAGCTCCCTGCTTTTGCAGGGCACTCTGGTCTGAATTCCTCATCTAACAGATATAATAGTCTGACAGACAATAAATTCTTCCCTTGCATCTGTGTATCTCGTGTGCCCAGGACTCCCCCAGATCCACAGAATTAACCCTGATCATTGTTAATTATCTGCAGAATCATCTCAATAGTAACATTATTTTCAAAAGCAGTCCAAAGTTGTTTTTGGTTTGTTTTTTTTTCAATGAGTATATACAGGAAAAAATAATTTTAAACACAGTGAGGGTTTTTTTTTCTTGATTTCCACAGTGACTAAATGTGCACCAGTGTATGAGGTGATACTCTCTGCATCTGCACCGTGCATGAATGTAGGTGTTCATCGCCCTCTCCGAGGGGTGCACAGATGTCTCTTTCAGATTTCTTCTCCTGCATCAATGAAGACATTGGCATTTCCCTGGGCTGCACGCTCTGAGGCACTGTGCTTGCACTCGCTGCTGTCCAGAAAGGGTAAATCCACTTCCCACGTGTTCCTTCAGATCACATCCGTGTACGTTGGATGCTTGTGCACTCCTGTAGCTACAGGCTGGATGGGAACTGTAAATATTTGCCTTGAAGAAGCATTTCCAGAAAGTACAAGGTTGCCAACACCTCTGGGCTCTCCAGCCCCTGAGTTCTGGGGAAGCTGCCGGGGCACCCGGCGCAGAGTTTGGTGATGGAGCAGCAGGAGCTGCAGCTGGTGGCAGTGTCCTGAGCCCCACGGATCACAGCGAGCCCAGACAGCTCCCCTGGAAGCTCTGGTGCCTCCCAGTCATCTCTCTGCCAACGGTCACTTGGGATGATGCTGCTGGGGAAGGGGCACGTTGGCCTGTGATGGGGGATCCCCACAGCCAAGCCCTGTCGTGCTGGCCGGTGCATCTTTGCAGGAGTGCTAGAAAACTGGTTGCCTCTGCTTAGTCTTTGAGCTCCTTTGAGTCATCTCTTCCAGGAAAATCCTGTGGAACCAGCTGTGGCTCTTATGAAGTGTTGCTCCATAAATACCAGCTGCTTACAGCAAGCAGTCCAGCACCAGTCTCTCCTACCAGGACTCCTCTTACTTTTGCATTCACGTCGGACACTGAGTGTTTTAGAAGGTGGTACCACTCCCCTGGCTCCAATGTACCACGCCCCTGGCTCCAATGTACCACCCCCCTGGCTCCAGTGTACCACCCCCCTGGCTCCAATGTACCACCCTACCTGGCTCCAGTGTGCCAACCCCTGGCTTCAATGTACCACCCTCCCTGGCTCCAGTGTACCACCCCCCCTGATCTAATTGTACCACCCCAAATGTCTCAGCCTCAGATAGGACTGCAGAAGGAGGGAAGGGGGCTCTGGCCCAGAAGATTCCATTGGAACCAGGCAGCTGGTGGGGGGCTCAGTTAAAAATTGAACCCACGACTAACTGGGATGCCCAGGGACCTGTCCATTGGCACGGGCAGTGTGTAGATGCTGCAGATAAGGGTCGTCCCTGTGGAGGAGGCACTGGAGCAGGGCTGGGCAGGAGGACTGGTGCAGTGTGCTGCAGATCCATGCTGAGTGTGTGATTTTTCAGCGTTCAGTGCCTACATTGTTAGATAAGAGGATTAGAAAACATTGCATAAAGTGGCATTGCAGGGGGCTGTCTTTATACCTGCTACTCGCCTTGTTCTGCAATCCCTGATTTCACAGCACAGCCCATTCAGAGCTTGCACTGAGAATTGTTCACATCTATTGGCCTTTTCCAGAATCAAGGGGTCACAGTTTCAGATGCACTTAATTCTCAAAGCAGTGATATTTTTCTGTTAGGCTCAGGGATGGTGGCAGGAAGGGGTGGAGGGGGGTGTTATCTAAACTCACTCCTAAAGACACAGATGCAGGGCAGAGGCAGCTCCTCGTGTATTGAAAGAGGCTGGGTTCAGCCCAGAGAGCTCGTGTGTAAATTCTCACTCCTTAACTCTCCAGAGTTTCCAGTTAGCAAAGTGGAAACCATTCATCTGAAATTTATACACACGAATCCCAGCTCACCAGGTCCACTGGCAAAAGCATAACGAGAAACTTGAGTTCAGGGGAAATATCTGTGGGTCTTCCTGGTCAGTGCTGGTGTCTGGAACACACTCCTGGCCCCAGCCACGTGCAAAAGGGAGCTGCTCAAACCTTGGGACAAGCCCCATCCTTGGGAAGTTCCTCACCAAGTGCTGCTGGAGCTGCTGAAGCAGCCTGTGGAGCACCAGTGTGTCTGCAGACATGTTTTTTTTTAATGGCTCTGGGATTTTCTATCCAAAAGAATCACCAGTCCCAGAGGCAAAATGGTTTGAAGGGCTCTGGAGTAGGCTGGAGAGCAGGTGAGTGCCAGCTTCACTGGTGCAGCCCCCAGACTGATCCCTTGTGCTGTTCTAAAGGAGAAGGGAACGGGGCTGTTCCTCAGGAGCTGCTTAATTCTGCCTTCTCAAAAGTCAGTGTTCTGAGGAATGGGTTCAACTCTCCCCAGTTCTGTGTGGAACTTGGGAACAGACCAAAAATAGGATCCATTTTTGGAATGGTAGGGAATTAAATCATCTCTTGCTTGGGCTGTCAGATGTTGATTGCCTAGACCTGCTCTGAATTCCAGTTCCAGAGCATCAGACAGATGATTTAGAACGTGGAGTGTCACGGAACCACCATCTTCAGCTGATGCCTGGGGGGTTTTTCTTCCTCTTGCCCGCAGGGACACGTGTGACAATCGCATGACCTGCTCCACCAGCTCTGCCTCCAGCCTCGACACCAGTGCCCAGTTCCAGGAGAGCAATGGGCAGACCCAGAGCACCAGGTGGGACGAACAGCAGAAGGTCTTTGCCCTCGAGCAGGTCTGTGGTGTCTTCAGAGTGGACCTGGGCCAGATGAGATCCCTTCGCCTGTTCTTCAGGTGAGGTGGTGTGCTGTGTGGTGCTGGTGTGTGCTGGGGATGGTGCTCCAGGGGCAGATGGCTTCTGCAGCCCTCCTTGGAAGCCCTTTCCTAAGGGCTGTCAGCAGAAAAGCAGGTGTCAGCCTGCACAGGGAGAGCCTCTGAATCTCAGTTATGGATCCCAAGGGGTTTTTTAACTTGGTTGCTCTGCCCTGTCTTCCCAAAAATGTGTCAGATAATCTGGAGGTGTGGAAGACATCTCTTTATGCTGCCTTCTCCCTTACTTGCCCCTCACCATCTAAAGCCTTGATGCTCTCAACCTCTTACCTTTCAAATTATTACAAAAGTTATGAAAAATATTTTTACTCCCTCTTTTTGTGCTCACACCCTGTGTGTTCAGACTGTGCTGTGTGCCACCAGGACTGGTTATCCCCATGAGCTGACTGTGTGTACAGTCTTAATGTTGCTGGGGCTGATTTCTTTGGGTTATTTTTCCTCCAAGCAAAGAGAAGATTGAATTGCAGGTGATGGAAGGGTAAAAGAGTGATGTTACCAGGCAGGAGTGGAGCTTGCTGGGGGAAACAGTCACCAGGGCTGTGTCATAGAATCTCTCAGGTTGGAGGGCAGCCACGAGGATCATTGACTCCCAGAGCCATAGCTTTGTTTTAAGGGACACCTTGGTGCTACACTTCTGTGTGGTTTGCTTTCTGCTCCCCTTCCCCCTGGGCAACCAACACAGGCTGTTCTCCCCCTGTTTTGTCCCACAGCGACGAGGCCTGTACCTGTGGACAGCTGGTTGTTGCAAGCAGGGAGAGCCAGTACAAGATCTTCCATTTTCACCACGGTGGCCTGGATAAACTGTCCGAGGTGTTCCAGCAGTGGAAGTACTGCACAGAGACCCACCTGAAGGACCAGGTACCCGAGCGAGGTTCACGGGGCAAAGAGGGGTTTCCAACAGATGTTTCACTGTTAGCTTTTCAGCCAGGGGAGTGTGTTGGAGGAGAGAAGCTCTGGGTTTGTGTCACCAACTCAGGCAGAAAACTACAGCCTGTCAGGTGGTGTTGGCTCAGACAGGAGCTCTCCTGGGACTCATCCCCATCCCTTCCTGTTACCTCTGGGGGAAGGTAACCCAGAGGACTTGCTCAGGTGGTTTATTTCACTTGACCCAACACAGAATCAGAGAATGTTTAGGGCTGGAAGGACCTCCAAAGGGCATCTAGTGCAGCCCCCCTGCAGGGAGCAGGGACACCCTCAACTAGCCCAGGCTGCTCAGAGCCTTGGCCAACCTCCCCTGGAGTAGCTCCAGGGATGGGGCCTCAACCACCTCCCTGGGAAAGTAAAGAACTAACACCCTCAAGGTCAAGAACTTCTTCCTGAGATCCAGTCTAAATCTACTCTTCTCTGATTTAAACCCATTACCCCTCATCCTTTCACCAGAGGCCCTTGGAAACAGCCCCTCTCCAGCCTTCCTGGAGCCCCTTCAGGCACTGGCAGGTGCTCTAAGGTCTCCCCAGAGCCTTCTCTTCTCCAGGCTGAACAACCCCAGCTCCTTCAGCCTGTCCCCACAGCAGAGCTGTTCCAGCCTCTGAGCATCTCTGTGGCCTCCTCTGGCCCTGCTCCAGCAGCTCCATGTCTCTCCTGTGCTGAGGGCTCCAGAGCTGGCTGCAATACTCCAGGGGAGGTCTGAGCAGAGCAGAGCAGAGGGGCAGAATCCCCTCTCTCCAGCTGCTGGCCACAGCAAAGTGCTCTGGGCTGGAAGGTGGCTGGGAAATGTGCAGGGCTTGTCCTGGGCTCCTGTCAGAGTCTTTGACCCACTCTGCAGAGCAGAGCACGCTGCTCGGGGCAGTGTTTTGACAAGGCATCTGCCATATTTTGTTCAATCTCCATACAAATGTGATAAGAGCTCTTTAATTATCTGTTTTAAGATACTGTATGTGCTTATTAGAAACAGCGATTTTTAACATTTCCATCCTTCCCACGGAGCCCCCTGCTGCTCTTCTTATTACGGTCGCATGGGCTCACTTTTTGCATTGAACAACCTTTGATTTTTAAATTAAATGTCAGCTGCAGCCTTGCACTGGGATCCTGAGTGCCCTTAGAGAGCCTGGCAGTGCCGTTCCCTGCCTGCCTAACAGCAATCCCTTTGTATATGGCCAATCATATGTAATTTATTGCAGGCATTCCTGGCAGGGTGAAGTTTTGCTGTAAGCAGCATTAATTCAGTTTCAGGTCAGGGATAAGACTGGGGGAGGAACGGAAGCAATTTAGTTATTTATTTATATTTTACGCCGTTTGGTGGTGCTCGGGTTTTTAATTATTCTGATCACTTTTTGCTGTTGTGATGGTTGGAATGTAAAAAAAAAAAAGGCAACCCAACCCTCCCCGAGCTCAGCGCCTCGGTGCCCAACGCTGCCCCCCAGCCACTCACAAAGGTTTTCCTGCTCTGAAAATCGCTGGGTTTCATGCTCTGCTGCCACCTCTGTCTCCTACCTCCAGCTCTGTGCTTTGTCTTGCCCCGTCCAGCAGCTGGCTGAGGAGAAGACCTGCATGCAGTTCTCCATCCGCCGCCCCAAGCTGCCCTCCTCCGAAACACACCCCGAGGAGAACGCCTACAGGAGGCTGGACGTGGCTGCCTGGCTGCACCACCTCAACGGCTCGGGGCAGGTGGAGGAGGAGTACAAGCTGCAGAAGGTGAGGGGGGTGGCTGCTGGGGCAGGTTTGATCCATGCACGGGTCCCCGGGTGGGAGCTGAGAGAGTTCACTCTCCTGCTGGGGGCTGGAACTGGGCGTTCACCAGGTTAGAGACTGGTGTAGAGCACTCAGCTGGAGCTCCTGCTGGGACAGCAGGTGAGTTTGGTAGAGCATCTCTCTGGCCGAGGAACACGAGCTGCCTGGCTTCTGGAATTTGTGTCCCAGAGTGCCCAGTGCTGCGGGAAAAGCCCATGGGGGAAAGAAAAATCCAGATTGCTGTCTGAAATAATGCAGGGCTCGAGGGGGAGCACTGGGTCCGGGTCCTGAGAGAGAAGTTTGCAGTGAAATGCGGTGTCTCCAAGATCGAGGATTAAGCCGTGACATGAGAACGACACGTTAATCATAGAGCCTCTCCAGGGGGGGTTATTGACATTGAAATGAGCCCGATTTGTGTCTCGTCTGGGAATAGAAGGCCAGCACTTTCCCTCTAAACATGTGCAAATTGCAGGAGCTTGAATCAAGGCATCACTTGTCAGGAAAGAACTGCAAAGCCACCAAAGCACAGGAGCGGGCAGTTTTCTTGTTGCTGTTTGGGGGGGATGTTCAGACTGCACCAGTCATAACTTCTGCTCCTTCTTCCAGGCCATTTTCTTTGGTGGGATTGATATTTCCATCCGTGGGGAGGTGTGGCCCTTCCTGCTGCACTACTACAGCTACGAGTCCACTTCGGAGGAGAGGGAGGCACTGAGGCTGCAGAAGAGGAAAGAATACTTTGAGATCCAGGAGAAAAGGTAAAGGACCATCTTCACCCTCTCCTGCTCACACCTGATGTGGCAGGAAGATGAAATCTCTGCCTCCTCTGCTAGAGGAGAGGCCGAGCAGAGTGGATCAGTTAGAGGGATGGTGAAAGTTTATCAGGCACAGCTGAGCTCCTGGGGGTCTGGAGCTGATATATATAGATCAATATATATATTTATCTACATTTCAATATATATATCAACTATATAGCTCAACTAATACCTTCCTTGGGGTCTTGAAACAGGCTCATCAGTACCACGTAGGGAATCACCTCACAGGCAAGGCTACAAGCATAGTGTGCTTGGTTTAGCACAATGAGGAGAAAAATGGGATCTTACATGTCTTTGTAAACACACCTGGATATAAAATAGGGAAGAAGAAGGGATATCTAACACGAGGAATTTATTACTGCAAGAACCATATGTGGTAAGTGAGCTGTGGGTGCATTTCAGCTGGAGAGGGATGGTATTATACTGGGGAGACAGTCAGACCAGAGCAGAGTTCTGGTGTTGCTACCCACAAGGAGCAGTGGAGAGCAGAGTCCGACAGCTTCCAAAATGGAGCTTCTCACAGAAAACACATCATGTCATCCCATTGATAACCCAGGAGGCTCCTTCTAGCAACCAGTTTGGACAGAAAATCAGCT
>VYZU01058375.1:0-11986 GCA_013401355.1 Ceyx cyanopectus
TTGGTGTCTTTGGGGAAGAAAATAAGCTTTAGAGTGACTGTACAGCTAGCTGCAGTGCATGCTATGGGATAAATGAAATATGTTTTAATTTCCAAAAAACAAAGATCACATCCATCACTACTCAGAAGCATTATTCTGTGACTATACACACTGAGCACTGACCCATAACATGTGCACAAATTACCTCAACATCCCGGTGATTAGGTCAATGCATCCTGTACAGAAACTTGCACAAAGGTTTCTCTTCCCTTCAGATCTTAATAGTATGACTTTTCATATGCAAATACCACTATCCAAGCAATTATTAGATTGATATCACTGACACTTGCATAGGAAAACTGACATATATGCACAATTGTATAACAATTATCTGGAACAAAAAAACGCTTCAACTTAATAGCTAGCAGTCCACTAGGTAGGTACCTTTGAGGATCAAGACATGAAACAGTGAGTGTACTACCTTATCAATATCTCTGTTCAGACTGACCTACTTCAGTGATAGGTATATTCTGGGTACATAGGATTCTTCCAAAAACTTCATCTCTTAAAGCACTCTAATTTCAAACAGTTAGCCTTTACAGAGCTGCTGCCAACCATGTTCACTAGCTCTTTTATTATGTTTAAGACAGAGGGAAAAGATGAGTCAAAGTTCATAATCTGCACATGTTAGTAGACCTGTAACACTCCCACAAGAATGTTGGGATTTTTTTGATGAAAACAAAACAGGTTACCAGGAAGCATCTTAACTATTTCTGCTTAGTCAGATAGTTCTACAGCCATATTACAATGCTATGGATTTACCTCTAAGCACAAAGCTTTAAATATTTCCTATAGTATGAAAGAGACTTAAAACAGAGGATTTCTGTAGCATTAACTTACTTATGACCTGCCAGGGCTACAGAGCTGCCACAACTTTGTTCATGGAGAAGCAGCAGCAGAAACCTGGCAGAATTCACTTGTCCAAGACATTGTAGAACCCTGGTACCCCACCAGGAGAAAGGTGGACTCCAGAGCAAACCTGCATGGTCCCACAGTCCTGACAACAACTTGAGCTTTCTATGGTGCTATGTTACTGCAAATCTATTAGTTTAACTAAAGTCAGTTAAGCACTTCAGAGTTAGCCTTTTAGGTGTGTATTGAACTGCATGTAGACTATTACATGGCAACTTCTAATTGTGATCTCATTAGTAACCCATACTGCAACTACCTATTGCAAGCCAATTTAAAAAAAAAACATACAATGAAGGTACCAGATTTTGGAACCTCAAATGGATGATTTGATTTTCTGTTGTAAAGAAAATGAAGAATGAGGATTTAAATTTTCAAAATAAAAGTGACTTCTCAAAAAGATATTTTCTGCATAGTGTCATTCACTGTGTCTTCATTGTCCTAATACTAAAGCTAAAGCTTCAGTGTTTTGCACACATGTTCCTGTCCTATTGAATAGAAGTAAAAAGAAATAAGAAAAGTGATGGCAGTTCTAGATATGAAAACACATCATACACTTTGTGAAACCAAGTGCATTCTATTTCATGGAGTGAGACGTTAGTAAAATGAGACTTCCCATAGTTCAAATGCAAGTTTAGCAGAAGGTGTAATTTCTAGGAAGCCAAGAAAAACTGTGTATGCTTAATTATGATTATAACCAAACTATCCACAACAGATCTAACGAAAACTTAATTTGTATTATATGCCGAATCTTCAATCAGTTTTAAACCCCTCCAATTTGTATTATCATTTGCAATACAGTAATTGTACATCTGCAAAGAGACATGCAACAACAAAAGCCAAACTCAAGGCAAAAACTAATGTTGTGGATATTACAAAAATAATCTTTGGAAAGAAGGATTGTCTGGTAAGTTTTCTTTATTGAAATTAACCTAATCTAAAAAGTGAAAAAGTCCCCACCCATAATTGCTTATTCTTGATTGTACTCTTCACAGGAACATACTGGAAGCTATTTTTCTTTATTTTAAATACGCAGCACGCTTTCCTTAAACACAAAAGTAATAAATCAAACAATATAGATGAGCAATGCAAGACTGAATTTATCAGATGTGTGATTTGGGGGAGAAAGGGATCAGCAACCTAACTGAACAAAATGGTTTTATTTCAATATCAAATATAACACCCTACTTAAACTACATTAATCTCTGCATATATTACAAGACTGCTCATTGTGTTTAAAAAACAATTGCCTATACTGTATACATATAACAATACTGTAACTAGCATAGAAAGTATTTGCAGAAGCATCACCTACCAGCAACAGGATTTTTTTCTTTCATGCTAAACTTGGGAAGTTTTTAATAAAGCTGGGCTACAGGAAGTGAGTGTGAAAACAGCAGTCTGAAAAGCAGCTGAAAGTACACATTCTTCACCCAGTTAATTAAGTCTGGCATTTCAAAGTGCAGAGCTGTTGTAAAATAATATTTTGATTATAAGTATGGTGAAAAAACACCACTCCTGCAATAGTCCTATCCTAGCCATGCTCTGCCACAATATTTTGTTATTTATGGCTTATTTCAGTATTTATTATTCTTCAGTGTGGACCAAAACACTGCATTTGTCCATTGCTGATTAGCTGAACCAGTATTTGCTGTCATTTCAGCAGCTGCCAATTGCATGGAAAAAACTCACCTTCCTTTACCCATTTCAGTCTATTTATTGTCATTGATATACATAATCTATGAATACAAAATGTTCTCTCTGTGAATTCAGGTTTTATAGAAAAAAAAAACCTTGCAGCTGTAAACAGAAATCAGTTTGTGAGAGTGGCAGTCCCCACTCCCAAGTTTTTCCGAGGAGTGCCCTGGTAGCAAGCAGGCAACAGCCACAGCTTCAGGTGGTTTCACAACCACTTGCTGCACCTGGGGCCCAAGGCACCATCTGCCACCTCTGATCCGACCCCACTGCCACCAGTACACACACGACTGGGGAGAGGGCCCTATGTGTCTCAAGGAATTTGCTCCAGCACTGAGGAGCCGGGGAAAGCACCCAGCTGGCATCCCTCTATTCAACAACATTAGCAGCTAGTCCATCATCTGGTGCCTCCTGTCACATCATGTGCTTTTGAGGTAGCACTCTACACCTGAGCTTGTGCTGGTCTCATTTTGCAGCAGTTTAAATTACAACCCTCTGAGTCTGCTATCCTGCTTTCCAGAGTCCTCAGTTTTGTTCAGGCTCTGTTGTGACAAAGAAAATGCTATAATCATGCAAGTACAGAACAGAGAACTCAAACACATTTCACCCCTTAAGTATACAGAGCGCAGTAAATGTGCAGTGAGAAGAGATACGGCATTTTTGCATGCGGCTGTTTTGTCAGGCCAGGGCTGGAAAGAATGCAGCTGCACAGCTTTGCTAGTACTCCATCACACCCCTGCTACCAGCCCAGCTCCCCTCAGCATTACTCTCCTCTTGAGGAAGCAGGGCTAGAGATAACACAGTTATGAGATGAAGCAATTTGATTGTTTCTCCAACTTTTTTTGTGCATGTTCATTGCCAGGTTGTTTTAAGTAAGGCACCATCTCGGAGCAAAGTCTCAGGGTGCAGCTGAATTATCCCAACAGTTCCTTGTAAAGGGAGAAGTGTCCCTTGACCCCTCTGTCCATAGCAGCTCGTCACCCAAAAGCACCCCCAGAGCCTTCACCATCTCCACCATTACCATCCTCCCCTTTGTAATGAGCACTAGACCTGGTGTGCTGAGGCATGGGAGGATGTCCAGCATCATTGAGGTATTACATCAGCTCCACTCTTCCAGTGCAGAACTCATCCCCACTTCTTTCATGAGAGCAAGAATTGGCCATGAATGTTACTGATAAATTCCAGTTTTTCAAATGGAGATACAGAAATGCCTCCAGGTGTCTACCATCCTTGGTAGTGACTGTTCTGGCTACAAAGTCTCATCACCTGCTGGCAGAGCTAAATGAATTTTCTTCTATAAAACTGTTAATGGCATGAACCCATATGAAAATAAGTACAAGGAAGAGGAGGGGGTTACTCATAGCATATGATAATTTAAGTCACTCTTTGTAAAAACTTCATATTGTTAAATATCAAGGAACATGCTTCAAACTAACTAGACAACTTGAGTTCAAAGTGACAAGTAACCCAAGGAAATAGGGGACTGTGAAAAAAAAAGAAAGAAAAATGATCATATAATAGTAATAGAAGAAAAAAAGACTGGATTTGGATATTGTTATTCCTGTCTTGTCAGAAGCTGGAAGGTAGGAAAGTTGCAGCAAACCCAAGTAAAAATCAAAGCTTGAGTCACTAAGGCTACCCAAGTTGGAGCTCATCTAACCTCCTAGTAAGATGGAGATCAGCTCTTTCACCTCTCTCAAGTGTGCAGCTGCACCCCATCCCCCATCTTTTGCCAGCATTATCCTCTGCCCCCTTGATCAGACCAGTCAGCTCATTAAACCACCAGAAAACTACCTCAGCAAAACAGCTACAAATTTCCTGCCAGCATAGCAAGCTGACTCAGCTGACCAAGGGCATTCTCTTGTAACTGCTTGGTGGAGGCAAGAGGAGTTTGTGTAGCAGGACAGTCTTCTCTGGCAGCAGTAAAACCCTTGTCATCTTAAATATGTGAGCCAGGAACCACTTCTCAGTGAAAAGAGGAAGAAAGCACAAAGGAGGCAAATTTTGCTACAGCAAATAGGTCGGTGTAGTGAACAGGCAGTAAGAATGGATGGTTTTTGTAACAGCTTTCCCAGGACAGTATCAGTAGCACCTAGCTGCATCACATCTGCTAAGTTGGTCACTATCAGTGCCACACAGTGATGATGAGGAGAACAGTGGGTAAATAAAGCACAGGTCGCTGTTTTACAGTTGATTCCTGACTAAGTATACTGGCTTACTCCATTCTAAGGATCCTACAGTTTGTCATTACACTGAGATTTCCCAGCTTGCACTGCTAATCAGACTTCAAGTTCCCTTGTCTATACCCAAATTCCTAGGAAAGTAATCCAACTAAAGTTCAGAACTAAAGACACCATCATCAAATGCAGAGCAGAAGCAACACGTCACTGGTATCCAGGGCAATAAATGGAATACAGCAACCATCTTTGAAAAATTCTGACCAGACTGAATGAACAATATGCTTTTACATATGGTAATAGAAGCACTTAAAGATGCTCCAAAGGCACAAGGGTGTTGCACCTTCCCTTAGTCAATAATTATGAAAACATTGTTGAATATTTGTTTTGAAAACTAAATGTACATAGTGCAGTACATTTGCACAGAGGTGATAAAATCCCTGTGCACTTGCAGATCAATGGTTCATCACAGGCTGTTGCTTCAAGAGATGAGTACTCCTGAATAATGGGTCAAAGGAGCTAAAGGAAGAGCAGAGTCCAGGTTATCTTATTGCCCTGCCTGCAATTAGCATTGAAACACTGAAATGACATGGATTATTAACCCAGTAAGAACCCAGGTGATTTTCTGCCATTTTAGCAACTCCAGTCTCTCCACAAGCACTTTCGCTAAGGAGTATGACCATGAAGCCAGAAACAAAAAAACTGTCCCCAGTCACATAAACCTGACTCTGGTTCACACAAAATGACAGCTTTAGGGTTTATTATTCAGCCCCTACTTTCATTGTAGATGGTCACTACAACAGCTTCAGGGAGATCGTATTGATTATTTTGAAACCCTTCTTTGAATTAAACTTTTCCCATTCAGCATTAGTTTTTCATACTGAATGCTACAAAAATACAACATTAATTACTTGGATTAAGTTAAAGTTGAATTTACTTAAAGTTACAATGCTCAAGAACATAGAAAACCTGAACTTCTGTATTGAAGTGCCGTGTATAAATGTGCTCTCATTTACCTACCTTTTTGCTTCTTCTAAGTGGCACAGATACTCATAAGCTATGTTCTGACGCCTCCTCTCATCCATTTCCTCAGCTGAAAGCCTTTCATCATCCACAATAGCTGCAAACAGAGACACATATCAAGTTACACACAAGTCAGGGTGATTCTTAGAGCAGTATTACTGAGAACCTTGGCAAATTACCACAGACGATAAATAGTCATAGTCAATCCTATTTCTGAAAAGAGGCCTCTTACAGCATGGTACACAAAGATATTTAGAACACCTAGAAGACGTTGTTCTCTGTACTGTCAATTTCTCAATTGTTTTAAATTGTTCAAAACCTAGTATTTATTGCTCTTTGTCCATCTCCAAATTGAGGGGCAGGATGGAGCACTCAAAACGCATGAGGCTGAGAGCCAGCAAAGTTTCAGCTTACACATTCTCAGAGGAGCTTGAGGCATATCATACTTATGCTCAAAGGAAACAGTGGATGGAGCAGCCCTGTGCCAAGCACAGGCTCAGAAGTAGAAATGAGGACAAAAAATGCACTGCAAAATCAAGGACAACTTGGGAACAGGCTGCAGTTTCAGGAACCTGTGAGACAACAGCCCAAGATGCCTCCCAGTTATGAGATAAAGAGCTGTAATCAAATGAACAAGTTGTGGTTCTCACACTCCTGCTTAATGCTGCAGTCACATCACCCCTCATAAAAGCACTCTCCCAGCCTATTAAGGATGACTCTCCAGCTATAAGCAAACCTGGTTATTAACAACTACTACACTATGACTAGTAGTCATAGGTACACTGGTATACCTTTGAAAGGTACAAGGGAGGATGGAATCTGAAGGACCATACAGTAGTGCCTGATGTCTGTCTGAATTTCAGTCGTAACTTACGTATCTTTTTGGAACAACCCTCAGCATAAATCAGTTACCAAAATGGCACCTTTTGTACTAGCAGCTGACAAAAAAAAGCTGTCCCTGGCCTCCATCATGTTTCTCAGCAACACTGTCTTGTCATCTTTCACGTCAGAGCTGCCAATCCTGTGGCTGCATTAGTGAACCAGAACAAGGGGCAGCCCTCATTGAAGAGTGACAGCTATCAAGAGACCCACTTCTAGAAAGGTTGGGTCCCTGGCTTGAGCCACTGAACACCTGCAAGCATGCCAGCATAGGCACAAACAAGCAGACAAACACAGGGCTGGGCCAGCCACTTTCTGCAACAGCCCATAAGCTAGTTAGCTGAGAACATCAAGACACATCCTGAGAAAAGACCACGGGACCCACTCCTTCTCAAATACACTTGTGAGATGTTTTGTTAGACTGACACGGACTGCACATGCCACAAACAAGTTTTCGGTGTTTTCCTGAATGCTGTTTCATAGAATGTTAGTGGTTGGAAGGGACCTAGAAAGATCATCTAGTCCAACTCCCCTTCCGGACCAGGATCACCTGGATGAGGTCACATAGGAACATGTCCAGGTGGATTTTGAATGTCTCCACAACCCCCCAGGGTAGCCTGTTCCAGAGCTCTGTCACCCTCACTGTGAAAAAGTTTTTCCTTGTGTTTACCCAAAACCTCTTGTGCTCCAACTTACTCCCATTGTCTCTTGTCCTAAGATTGGATGACATTGAGAAGAGTTTGGCTCCATCATCCTTTCCCTTGCCCTTAACATATTTATAGACACTGATGAGGTCTTCCCTCAGTCTCTTCTTCTTCAGGCTAAAAAGCCCCAGCTCTCTCAGCCTCTCCTCATAAGGGAGATGCTCTACTCCCTTCAGCATCTTGGTAGCACTGCACTGGACTCTCTCCAGTAGCTCTGTCCTTCCTGAACTGGGGTGCCCAGAACAGGACACAGTATTCCAGTGAGTAAACTCCTTCCAGTACCTGATACAGGCAACTCAAGTAAAAGGCACTGTAATAAGCCAAGAATCTTGGCTTTACAAGTGCATGCATACACTGAAGGTTGCACATTAAGGAAAAAAAATTAACACAGAAATGATCCCTCATGGATTTAATGAGGGCACAGAAGAAATGACACTACTCACCCATGTTTTGAACTTGATGTTACCACACATTTGCTAGCATATCACATAGCTACTTTAAGCTTTGTAGTTTCAGTTTTAACACTCTTCTTCTCTTACTTTTAAGATTACTCTAATTACCCAGAAGTTTCATACGAAGATAAAACAAATACATGTCTTACTCAAGTCCCTTTTAAGTCCAGTAGCTCCAATAAGCATAACTCATTCTAAAGTGAGCTCTCAGATACTATAATCAGGTCATCATTTGCTATAAACCAAAGCATTAGTTTGTAGACAAACCAATGTTAATTAATTACAGTAAAACACTGACCCTGACAAAATGGCCATTGAGACTGTTCTGCTGCTGCTCTTGCCCATATCCAGAACACTGCTTCTCTGCTGTGGAGAGCTCCTTTATTCTGAGACAGGATAAATCTGATTTACCACTACACTGAAAATGTTAGATATTGCTTTATTACTTATGACACTGAGCTCTAGGGCCACTTTTCAAACATCATAGCTCTCCTTCAGCTATGAGGATCCCAACACATAAAGACACCTGCCAGAGGAGCTCAGCTGACCATCTTAGTGGGCTATGGCCCAGAATGGCCAGTGGGCTATAGACCAGAAGGTAATGACAAATACTGAGACAAGTCTTTGTTTCCCATGACAACTCCCATGCCCTGTTCCTCTTTGCTCATTAGACAGCCACCTACTCCTGACCTCCAAACACAACTCACCACATCTTATAAGCAAAGCAGCAAAAGGCAACTTGTCTGACAATAGTTGTAAGAAAACCTCACAACCTTTTTGATAAATATCAGTCTAGTAGTTTAATGCTTTACTATCTAGTCCCATATCTACACATCCACAGGTACCTCCCATCCTCAAAAAGGACAGCCCTGTCCAGTCTTAAATGCCTCATCAAAATTACTTGCCAAGATCCATGATTCAGAGAATTAATGCAGTGATACATATCATGTATCACTTGTGACTGAGGACAGAGAGAAGGCTGAGTTACTGAATGCCACCTTTGCCTCGGTCTTTACTGCTAAGGTCAGCTACCAGGAGTCCCAGGTCTCCAAGACCACAGATGAAATCTGGAGGGAGGAAGTTCTTGATGAGGCTTGGGTTAGAGACCAATTGAGCAGACTGGTCATCTGCAAATCTATGGGCCCTGATGGGATGCACCCACGAGTGCTGAGGTAGATGGCAGAGGTTATTGCTAGACCACTCTCCATCATTTTTGAAAGGTCCTGGAGAACAGGAGAGGTGCCTGAGGACTGGAGGAAGGCCAATGTGGTCCCAATCTTTAAAAAGGGCAAAAAAGAGGACCCAGGTAACTACAGGCCCGTCAGCCTCACCTCCATCCCTGGAAAGGTAATGGAACAACTTGTCCTTGCTGCCATCTCTAAGCATCTGGAGGAAAGGAGGCTTCTCACAAATAGTCAACATGGATTCCGTAAGGGGAAATCATGCTTGTCTAATCTGATAACCTTTTATGAGGATATCAGTAGATGGTTAGACGAGGGTAGTGCAGTGGATGTGATATACCTTGACTTCAGCAAGGCTTTTGATACTGTCTCCCATGGGATTCTCACAGCCAAGCTTGAGAAGTGTGGGTTTAGTTATGGTGTAATAAGGTGGATTGGGAAGTGGTTGAAGAATAGATCTCAGAGAGTTGTGGTCAGTGGAGCAGAGTCTGGCTGGAGGCCTGTGACTAGTGGAGTCCCCCAAGGGTCAGTGCTGGGTCCAGTATTATTCAATATATTCATCAATGACCTGGATGAGGGGGTAGAGAGCACCCTCAGCAAGTTTGCTGATGACACCAAACTGGGAGGAGTGGCTGACACAGCAGCAGGCTGTGCTGCCATCCAGAGAGACCTGGACAGGCTGGAGAGCTGGGCAGGGAGAAATTTAATGCAATTTAATAAGAGCAAGTGTAAGGTGCTGCATCTGGGGCACAACAACTCCATGTATCAGTACAGGCTGGGGGCTGATGTACTAGAGAGCAGCTCTGGAGAAAGAGACCTGGGGGTCCTGGTGGACAGGGGGATGACCATGAGCCAACAATGTGCCCTCGTGGCCAAGAAGGCCAATGGCATCCTGGGATGCATTAAGAGAAGTGTGGCCAGTAGGTCAAGAGAGGTTCTCCTCCCCCTCTACTCTGCACTGGTGAGACCCCACCTTGAGTACTGTGTCCAGTTTTGGACACCCCAGTTCAAAAAAGATAGAGATTTGCTGGAGAGAGTCCAACGCAGGGCCACCAAGATGATTAGGGGAGTGGAGCATCTCCCTTATGAGGAGAGGCTGAGAGAGTTGGGGCTCTTTAGCCTGGAGAAGAGGAGACTGAGGGGAGACCTCATTAATGTTTATAAATATGTTAAGGGTGAGTGTAGAGAGGATGGAGCCAGACTTTTCTCAATGTCGTCCAATGACAGGACGAGGGGCAATGGGTGCAAGTTGGAGCACAAGAGGTTTAGGCTTAACACAAGGAAGAACTTTTTCTCAGTGAGGGTGCCAGAGCTCTGGAACAGGCTGCCCAGGGGGGTTGTGGAGTCTCCATCTCTGGAGACACTTAAGACCCGCCTGGATCTGTTCCTGAGGGACTTGGTCTAAGTGATCCTGCTCAGGCAGGGGGGTTGGACTAGATGATCTTCTAGGTCCCTTCCAGCCCCTAATTTCTGTGATTCTGTGATTCTGTGATCATGCAATGTTAATTTTGTTCTGCTTAGAAAACCTTCCAATAATGACAGAAAAGAGCAAGAGCTCAAGACAAGTAACTTGTAGACACTGAGAAGTAGAAAACCCAGATCCTTTCTAGAAAGGATGCTGTATCAACATTTTACAGGTAGGAAATCAGTCTTCTTTCCTGCCCAGGCTCAAAGTGGCTGCTTCTGGGCTGAATATCAGAGCACTGAAAAGGCACAACACTGGGAGTGCCAACACCTTCAGTGCTTATGGTGGGAGGAGTCACTTGCAACACCAGCTTCTGATAAGGCTGATTACATACCTACCCCTCCAGCATATATGGCTTCAAAGCAGCAATGTTATCACATTAAATAAGAGGTTACAGAGACTTAGAAACAGCAATGACAATCTGCAGAATAGAAGTGGCCCCAGGACTGAGTTGCTGATGAAGCTACTTTGCAGACTTGGTCATTAAAGTCTAGTCTCCTATAAGATACTCTGGCAAAGGTTTCAGCCTTACTAGAGCCCTGCATGCAGTTTTCCACAACTTCAAACACCCTGTAAGTGCATCCATCAATCCATTTGCACCAAGTTCAACACACAAATGAGCTTGGTTTGAAGAGAGAAAGCTCAGTCTGTCTAACAAGGCAAGGAGCAGTCAAAGAAATGTGAGGATTGATGAAAGAATAAACACATTTCTTCTCTATCAGTAGCTTCTTGGTAGTGCTCAACTCAGAAATTAAGAGAGTGCTATGATAAAGGAGGAAGTTACAGGGCAGAATAACCGGGGCTGGACTTCACTTGAAGGTCTCCAGCCCACTGGTGAGGCCAAGCAGGATCCAAGGAGAGAAAATGTTGCAGCTGAAAAGACCTAAATCCCTCAAAACAAAAAGGCATATGCACATTACATAGAAGCTATACAGGAAAAAAAGGCATCTAAACCAACATCTTATGATTCAATCAATAATTTCTGTGACTTGATTTGGAACCAAGAGATAGAAATATAAAATAGTCCTTCAAACAGAAAATGTTGAGTCTGTACTACTTGAACTAATTAAAAAGTGCCTGTGCAGCTAGCCTAAAAGCCCTCCATTTAACTTTAGATGCTGCCATCTTGTTAGCCAACAGCTAATACATAGAAAACATTTGTTTTAAGACACTAAATTCCCTCATTATAGATATTCCTTTGTGAAAAAACACTAAAGGAACTGTACATAAAACACTGCATGGAGCAGTGAGAAGTACTAAAGCTTAAATTACGAAACCAAATATTGAACAAATAGGAGAACAGACTTATTCTGGTACTGAGCATGATGCAATAATTGTCTAAGTAAATTATTCCCACAACTGATTAAATGGAAATAAAGTCACATTCTACTAGCAGCTTCCTATATATTCTCATTCCACATATTTCTCACTAAAATACAAGTTTGTTTACCAGGGAGTGTTC
>VYZU01058479.1:0-21172 GCA_013401355.1 Ceyx cyanopectus
ACACACACACACACAAAAATCAATTAACTACCAGTGTTGTTGATTATAAATCAACTATTTACATAATTAATTACTATATCTTTAATAAATGGTAGGCAGCAAAGGAAGCAGGCAAAATACAGCCATTCTTTTGGCATCATCAATTATTTGGAAGGGAAGGCAATTACACTAAATCTTTCTCCCACCCAGCTCTCTTGTCAAGGGAAATATCCCCCCTCCTTCAGCCCCTTCAGAGCCTGGAACTGGGCCTCCAACATCACATTACTAAATTGCTTAAGCAGCATTTTAAATAACAAAAAGGGATATCATTTAATTTTTTTTGAAACATGGAAATCAATAAGCTGTCCTTCAGCTTCCCTGAGTGATTGGCCAGGGTTGTCTCTCTCCGAGCTAATTCAATTTTCAGCCTTATTCAGAGCAAGCAAGGCTTCAGAAAAGAATCAGGCTGATCTTACAGGCCCATCTGGGACTTCACAGAGGAATTCCTTCCATTGAATTAGAGCTCCTGGCCTTTTGGAAAGGAGATGCATTCCTGTCATAGCTTGGAGACAGACCCTGATCAGAAATCCAGTGACCACACGGGTGAGGATCTCCCCAAAGGTGGACACCCCACCACAGATGGTTTCTACCTGGAAACTCGTGACCCCCAGGAGCATGGCAGGGGGAAGATGACAATGCTGAGCACCTTCTGCAGAGGGCAGGAGCCCAGCCTAGGACCCTGGTGGAGGAAAGGGCTTCACACAAGGAAGGCTGGCCCTGGGGGGGAGACCAGCAGCCAGGAGGTAGCACTGCACCCTGAGCTGTCCAAGGCTGCAGGTCATTCCCAGCAGGATGCTCAGGCTGGAAGGATGCCTTAAGAGAGCTGTTGTGGATGAAGTCACCAGGAGCTGCCCATCTGCAGGGAGCTGCAGCTCTGGCAGCAGAAGGGACTGCTCCAGTCACCTCGCTCAGCGTGGCTGTGAAGGCACTGAGCTGTGAGCTGGGGCAGCAGGGGACAGACAGACAGACAGACAGACAGACACCCTGAGCAGGCACTTGTGCTGCAGGTGATGGTCTCAGATTGCTCTCAGGGTTTGAGAGCTGGTGATTCTCTCTCCCCCTCTCTGCAAAGCACCTCACACAGCTCTAAATGATGCTCTATCACCAAAGATTAATTCTCCCTGATGAAAAACCCAGTGAACAAGAGAAAACCACAGAAATCCTGCTCTCCACAGCCACTAGATGTGAAGAGCAAACCAGGAATTCAGAGCAAGTGTCCCTCAGCCAGGCAGCCCATCTCCAAGAGTGGCCAGCAGAGGATGCTTAGGGAAAGAATAAGAAGCAGGCAAGTACAGCATGAATTTCTATCTTCCCAGCTCCCAGCAGCCAGTGGCATGAAGGCTTGCTGAGCCAGTGCTAGCATCTGGACCAGCCCAATAGTCACACTCCAGGAATTTTCCTGATGTGGGTCTAACATCTGTGTGTCCTGCCTTCTGTTTGAGGAGCACTGCAGCTCCCTAGCCTGGGACTGATGCCTAAGGGGGGACTACACCACTATCGGAGCAGGGAAGGCAGAAAGCAGGTCATTTCTTTACCACAGCCTGCAAGATTCAGTGGGAAATGCTCAGGCATGAGAGGTTTCCCATGAAACTGGAGGATAAATCTGCTCTGGAACTCTTGACATCAGCTACAGCAGCAGTTCATGCTGCACAGGGGGAGATCCTGGTCCATTCTCCACCGTTAGAGACTCATTCATCAGAGTCCTCCTAGTTCCATCTCATTACCACCCACCCCAGAGCATCAAAGGTGCTGGAGCCATTAACTGCATGACTAGCACGGCCCCATTTTAACTGGGCTGGGAGAGAAAGTTCCAGTGACCTCCCCAAGGGCAGATGCTGAGCACAGAAAAGCACTGGCCCACTTCTTCCCCCTGGTACCCACAGGAGCTCTCTCCCTCACCCACATCTGTGTTTGTCTGCACAGAGCCCAGTCACAACAGAGCAAATCTGAACATCCCCAGAACCACCATAAACAACACTCGGCTCCAAACATTTTCTCCATCTTTCAAGATTATTGCAGCATCTGTTGATCACATTAAGTTGTGAGTGTGCTGTCTCCATGGAGACCAGCCAGCCTCCCTGGGTTTCCAGTTACTGTATGTGGCTTCCACTGAAGGCAGAGTCACCCACTGAGTCAGTCCCTGCTCTGTGCAGTGAGAGGAAAGCATGTCACTGGGCTGATTGCTAGATATGCTGGATAATGAAGCTAGATTTATCATCATGCCTTCTTAAGGAGACGTTGGTAGGGAAGTGACACCTCAAATGAGGATTTGTGGAAGGCTTTGTTAGGAGACAGTCCTGAAAAGCAGTAGGGATCCTTCTTCCTTCAAGAGCTCTCCATTAGTCCGCGGGGAAACTCTGCCTGGGAATTTGCACCAGAACCATAAAATAACCAGAAGCTGTCTAGTGAAACAAGCAGCCACTGATAAAAGCCACCCTTGGAGGGTAAAAGGAGCACAGATCCAACCTCTCTGGCTTTGAATCAGCTTCAGGGCCCCTTGCAAGGAATAGAGGGAAAATGGTTCTCTTTGTAATGCAGCAGGGCTGAATGTAAGTGTTCAGCCAACGTGCAAAGTGACACCAGTAATGAGGGAGCTCAGTTAATTTGGCTTGCAGACTTCATTCTGTCAAACGTTTGGAAGCATGCAATTGTCTTTTAACTGTGCATTTGCTTTTAATTCTTGTAATAGGGAAAAAAAACCCCAAACATAAGATCTGAATTCAGGTCCTCCAGGAAGCCAAGGATACACCAAAGCAAGCAATGACAAGAAATGAACCACCTCTTACTGCAGAAAACCAAAACAACCCAGCAAACTTTTCCCCATTCTCCCAAGCTAAGGAGGCACCAGAAGCTCACCAGTCCTCAGAGCCTTTATACAGAGAGACTTGAACCAAGAGACTTTCCTGATAGAGGAATGTAGAGGATCCTGGTTCCTCTCTCAAACCACACTTCCAGCCAGCTCATCATCATCTTTCCCTTCTCCCCATTCTGTACACACCATTCCCTGCTCCCTCCACCTGCAGCCCCTGCATCAACTGGACAGTTCTCCTGTTGGAGTCACCTCTGCCTGAGCAGCAGCAGCACAGCTGAGAAACCCAGGCTCCAGGAGCTCTCCTGCTGCAGCTCTGCCATGCCTGGAGCTGTGGCATGGAGAAGTTGCAGAGGGCAGGAGCTGCTCAGGAGCAGCAGTGAGGGCATCTGCTTACTCATGATACTGCCTTGGAAAAACTCAGCTGAACACACCAGTGCTTGCAGGGAAAGCTCAGCATCTTCATCTAAAGCCACACAGCCCACCACTCCCACTCCCACCCCTTCATCTGCTCACAGCAGACCACTAGCTTCATCTTTCCTGTGCCAGAACTGGGCTACTCCTCAGCCCTCCTGTTTTCCAGACAGGGAAACAGAGATGCTGCACAGCCCTGCCTGGTGCAAACAGCTGTGACACTTCTCTGCACCTTCTACCCTCATTTCCAACAGAGCTCACCAGGCTGGGACACCCTGCCCTTGAACTGGTGTGAACAGGCAGGGGCTGCTCCAGAACCATGCTCTCAGCCACGCCAGCAATCCACGCTTTCCCTCCTTCTTCACACACCTTTCTTTCCAAACCAGTATCACAGCAAAACCCTCAACAGCATCCCTTGCCTGAGGATGAGGGGCCCTTTAAGGGGCACTGAGCTTCTCTGTGGTTACAGGCTCTGTTCGGGCAGACCAAACGCCTGAGATGATTAAGTGTGGCATCCCAAAAGGAGGGAAGGGAACACAAATAAACAAACTGCTCTGCTCTAAATGAAAGAGCTGCTGGATTTAATGTGACAGGGCCTGGGATGCTTCATTTGACACAGACTGGCAGCAGTCTGGTGATTGGCAAGCTCTCAGAACAAGGGCTCTCTGGACTGTCATAACATCACAAGATCATCTGCAGAGCAGCCCAGCCAGCCCCAAGCAACGTGTGGGATCTGCTGGGCTGTGCTTAACAACAGAGTCAGCTCAGTGGCTCAGAACTGCACGGCCAGGCTGCAGGGAGGCAGCTGCAGGGTGTGGATGGACATACCTGCCCCAGCTCTCCAATGCCCACTGGGGATGTGGCTCTGCAAGGGGCAGCTCCCAGGACACTCTCCACTGCAGACTTGTTGCTTGGTGTGTTTCTCCATGAACAGAAAACCCTGGAGGAGGCAAGGAGGAGAAAGTGTAACTGGGCTGCCTGCAGTAGCACGGAGCAGAGAACAGACTCCTGGTCCCTTTCAGCCTGCAGTCATGCATGAGTTTGCAGCCCTGAGCTGCAGCACCACTCCAGGAGCAGGTACCACAGCTGAGTTAACCTCCAGCACAGAGTCAGGGGAAGGCTTCCCAGTGCTGGAGGAAGGATTTAACCTTTAGAACAGGAGCAAGAAAAAGCAGCTGAGAGAATTCCCAAACAAGGGCTCCATTGGTCACCACTGGCAAAGGTCTCAAACCCACCATGGGCTGTGCTTTTCCCTTCCATAGGAGGGGAGAGCAGGACCATGGCAAAGACAAACCTTCCCCCAAATCCCACTACAGCATCCCTGTCCAAACCTAGTGACACCCCAACGACATCACAAGGCTAGAAGCAAGGCAGCAGGATTGCTCTGCAAATAGCAGACTTTGCTTCTAAAACCCTCTGCTATCAGAAGGCTCCAAATAGCTACTATAAAAAAAAATAAATATATAGTTACTATAAAAAAAAAAGCCACCCTTCCAGGTTTATGCAGCATAGTGCAAGCCTGACACTGCCATGCCTGGGCTGCCAGGCTTGCAATGGGGTGTGCAGACACGTGTGGATAGCTGTGCCCATGCTGGAGCTAACACAGCCTAAGTGCAAAGCCCCTCCTGCCCTCCCTGCACTTGCTCACCTTAGCTCAGGGCAGGATGATGTTGGCACCCTTGTGAGCCTGGGTACAGCTTCCTGCTAGGAGTCCCAGAGCTGCAGCTCCACTGGGGTGTCCCTTTCCCTTACTCCTGGTTGTGGCAGCAGAGCAGCTGGTGGGTGGGAAAGCTTCAGTCCTTGCCCAAGCTGTGGTTATGGTTTTCCAAGGCTCTAAGCTGGCAGTGCCTGCAGGAACAGGCTGGTTGCAGCACCACCTTTAGTTTGCAGCAGTGGCAGAGGATGGTTCAGACCAGGCAGGCACTGGTCCCTTCGAGGTCAATCCCTGTGATTTCTGCCTTGTGTGTTTTGGAATATTAAGCACTCCTGCAGCAGCTCTGCAGAGCAGGGGCTGAGAGTCCCTCCTGCCAACCACCCCCCAACCAGAGGATGCCCAAGGCCTGTGCTGATGCTGACATCAGCCCCACACCTTGCTGGAATTCAGAGGGGGAAAAACAGAAAAGCAATGCACAGGGGGCCAACATATCCAGAGGATGACCCAAGGGGATGTCTCTTTGCTCTGCAGGATGCCATCCCTTCCTCAGCCCAAAGTCTCCCCAGCAGTGGGTGCTGAGGGCACTGGGAAAACATTGGCTCCCCTTACTTAAAGATAAATATTGTGCTGTATTGTTGTTGTTTTTTTGTCAAAGGGCAGCTGGTGAAACCTACAACCCCAGTTGCTAAAATCAGCATCATCTGTTATTTCCCATACCATCGCAAAATGTTCCATTTTATCTGTAGCTAAAAACAGCTTTTCTCTGCTGGAAACATGCAAATATCATTCCTTCATAAAGCAGCCACCAGATGGGAAGTTAATAACTGTAGATTCTAATTCTCATTGCCTGGAGTCACAGAAAACACAGCCCAGCAAACTTGGAAAATTCTTGTTTATACCCCTTGCTTATTCAACATGTCAGATGTGTTTCCCACACAGGGGGAAGAGCCAGGCTCCCCTGGCAGGGCAGGAGCTGCTCTGCCTCTGGCTCCTGCAGAAAGGAGATCATGCCACAGCTCCCCAAGGTGAGCTGCTGGGAGCACACCAGCTCTGCAGCACCCACCCTTCTCTCTGCTGCTGCTTTTACTCACTGGTAGCTTTTTTATCTTTTTAATATCAAGTCCATTCCCCCCCACATCCAAGTGTCTGTGCAGCCAGGCAGACATTTTTCTGCTCTTGCAAAAGTATGTGGGAGAGAAAATGTTACTGGAGTTNTTTAATGTGACAGGGCCTGGGATGCTTCATTTGACACAGACTGGCAGCAGTCTGGTGATTGGCAAGCTCTCAGAACAAGGGCTCTCTGGACTGTCATAACATCACAAGATCATCTGCAGAGCAGCCCAGCCAGCCCCAAGCAACGTGTGGGATCTGCTGGGCTGTGCTTAACAACAGAGTCAGCTCAGTGGCTCAGAACTGCACGGCCAGGCTGCAGGGAGGCAGCTGCAGGGTGTGGATGGACATACCTGCCCCAGCTCTCCAATGCCCACTGGGGATGTGGCTCTGCAAGGGGCAGCTCCCAGGACACTCTCCACTGCAGACTTGTTGCTTGGTGTGTTTCTCCATGAACAGAAAACCCTGGAGGAGGCAAGGAGGAGAAAGTGTAACTGGGCTGCCTGCAGTAGCACGGAGCAGAGAACAGACTCCTGGTCCCTTTCAGCCTGCAGTCATGCATGAGTTTGCAGCCCTGAGCTGCAGCACCACTCCAGGAGCAGGTACCACAGCTGAGTTAACCTCCAGCACAGAGTCAGGGGAAGGCTTCCCAGTGCTGGAGGAAGGATTTAACCTTTAGAACAGGAGCAAGAAAAAGCAGCTGAGAGAATTCCCAAACAAGGGCTCCATTGGTCACCACTGGCAAAGGTCTCAAACCCACCATGGGCTGTGCTTTTCCCTTCCATAGGAGGGGAGAGCAGGACCATGGCAAAGACAAACCTTCCCCCAAATCCCACTACAGCATCCCTGTCCAAACCTAGTGACACCCCAACGACATCACAAGGCTAGAAGCAAGGCAGCAGGATTGCTCTGCAAATAGCAGACTTTGCTTCTAAAACCCTCTGCTATCAGAAGGCTCCAAATAGCTACTATAAAAAAAAATAAATATATAGTTACTATAAAAAAAAAAGCCACCCTTCCAGGTTTATGCAGCATAGTGCAAGCCTGACACTGCCATGCCTGGGCTGCCAGGCTTGCAATGGGGTGTGCAGACACGTGTGGATAGCTGTGCCCATGCTGGAGCTAACACAGCCTAAGTGCAAAGCCCCTCCTGCCCTCCCTGCACTTGCTCACCTTAGCTCAGGGCAGGATGATGTTGGCACCCTTGTGAGCCTGGGTACAGCTTCCTGCTAGGAGTCCCAGAGCTGCAGCTCCACTGGGGTGTCCCTTTCCCTTACTCCTGGTTGTGGCAGCAGAGCAGCTGGTGGGTGGGAAAGCTTCAGTCCTTGCCCAAGCTGTGGTTATGGTTTTCCAAGGCTCTAAGCTGGCAGTGCCTGCAGGAACAGGCTGGTTGCAGCACCACCTTTAGTTTGCAGCAGTGGCAGAGGATGGTTCAGACCAGGCAGGCACTGGTCCCTTCGAGGTCAATCCCTGTGATTTCTGCCTTGTGTGTTTTGGAATATTAAGCACTCCTGCAGCAGCTCTGCAGAGCAGGGGCTGAGAGTCCCTCCTGCCAACCACCCCCCAACCAGAGGATGCCCAAGGCCTGTGCTGATGCTGACATCAGCCCCACACCTTGCTGGAATTCAGAGGGGGAAAAACAGAAAAGCAATGCACAGGGGGCCAACATATCCAGAGGATGACCCAAGGGGATGTCTCTTTGCTCTGCAGGATGCCATCCCTTCCTCAGCCCAAAGTCTCCCCAGCAGTGGGTGCTGAGGGCACTGGGAAAACATTGGCTCCCCTTACTTAAAGATAAATATTGTGCTGTATTGTTGTTGTTTTTTTGTCAAAGGGCAGCTGGTGAAACCTACAACCCCAGTTGCTAAAATCAGCATCATCTGTTATTTCCCATACCATCGCAAAATGTTCCATTTTATCTGTAGCTAAAAACAGCTTTTCTCTGCTGGAAACATGCAAATATCATTCCTTCATAAAGCAGCCACCAGATGGGAAGTTAATAACTGTAGATTCTAATTCTCATTGCCTGGAGTCACAGAAAACACAGCCCAGCAAACTTGGAAAATTCTTGTTTATACCCCTTGCTTATTCAACATGTCAGATGTGTTTCCCACACAGGGGGAAGAGCCAGGCTCCCCTGGCAGGGCAGGAGCTGCTCTGCCTCTGGCTCCTGCAGAAAGGAGATCATGCCACAGCTCCCCAAGGTGAGCTGCTGGGAGCACACCAGCTCTGCAGCACCCACCCTTCTCTCTGCTGCTGCTTTTACTCACTGGTAGCTTTTTTATCTTTTTAATATCAAGTCCATTCCCCCCCACATCCAAGTGTCTGTGCAGCCAGGCAGACATTTTTCTGCTCTTGCAAAAGTATGTGGGAGAGAAAATGTTACTGGAGTTTTATGGGTGTCTAAATGGCTCTGCTGTAGCAGGGAAGAGAAAGAGCACGGGAGGGAGCTGGACAGCAAAGCACAAGGGGAGAGTGATAGCCCTCTGCCCTCTAAACTTGAGCAGGGGAATACAGAACCCAGAACAGCCAGAGGAATACATTCTCCATGCATCCATCTGTGGCCAGAAGAGGTGTGGGCAGGGCAGGAGACAGACTGGGCACTGACAGGGCAGCTCCACAGGTTCACTCCAAGCAGCAGGTGGGTGCAGGCTGGGCCTGGCTTTGTGAGCAAGCAGCTTCCAGCAGCCTCTGCAAGGCCCAGCCCAGCTCCTCCTCAGAGCCTGGCCATGGGAGCAAATGCAGTCCTGAGAGGGAGCAAAGCTGGGGATGTTATCTATATAATATCTGTAATACCTAGCTCTAGCTGAAACACCCATTTCTGCTACTTGCTGCCTTTGCAGGGTTCCCTGGTGGCCAGAAGGGTCAAACACCTTCCTGTTCACACACTCACCTCTGCCCAGCACACTAGGAACTGGCAGAAACACCCCAGTTGTCACCAGTTCAGCTCCTGCAGCTTTATTTTATTCAAAGATAAGAACAAACACAAACCCAGAGCAATTCCAAAGCAGGAATGAAGACAAATCCACCTATTAGGAAGAGGCTCACCAACCTTCCAACACTGAACTGGAAACTCAGGAGGCATGAGAGAAAACCACAACTTCTCTTGGAAAAATATGTGCTTCAACCATCCACTCTCCTCAAGCAGATCCTGGGAAGTTCAGACCCATTCTCTAGAGATTAATCCAGAGAGAGAGGCCTGAGACTTCACCTGGGCAGTAAATGATAATTAAAATCTGCTAAACCTACCATCAGCTTTTTCTCCTGGGTGCTCAGAGAGAAAAGAAGGGGGAAGCAGGGAGGGAGGGAGGCATTTCCAACTTGCATCTAACCTGTTTTCCAGATGAGTTTTTCAATGATCAGATTCAATCTACTGTAAAAACTTCCCAGGGAGAGAAACCCTCAGTGCATGAACCAAATATGTAATGAGCTGGGAAATGTATTCCTCTTTAGGGGCAAGAAGACTGGTTTCACCTTTGTGCTCTCACTTTTATTGTTCACAAGCTATGAAGGTTTCTTTGCTACCAAGGGGACAGGCCCAGTGACAGAGCTGTGACCCTGAGCCAGCTGCAGGCACGAGGACCAGCTCCTTGCTGAACATCCTGGCCCTTGAAGGGGCTGCCAACCTGCATCAGAGCTAATGTCTGTCTGCTCCTTCTCACATCAAACACCATCGTGGGCTCCACCACGAAGAGACTGGCTTAAATATGTGACTTCTAAACCTGCAGCAAAATGGATCATCATTAGCTAACATTTTAACATATTCTTCCCATCTTTAGCAGCATCCAAGCCTTTGGTGACTCCTCTAAGTGCCTGGCCTCAAGGGCTTCCCGTGGCAAGGAGCTTCACACTCATTACACAGTATGTTGAGATGCATTTTTTTTTATCAGTTAATGCAGTTCTGGCTACACCTGTGCTTCCAACCTCTGCTAAAAGCTCTGGTCCCTCATCAGTGCTGCTCTGCCACCCAGAATGCCCTCGTGACCATGCCAAGCCCTGGAAGGCTCTGCTTCCATTAGCACAGCTCAGCTCAGACAGAGGGAGATGCTGCTGCTGCAGGTCCCTCCACCCTTGGGGGTCTGAGACTGCAGTGACTCCACACTGAGACCATCCACAGCGACCACATTCCCAGGGCAGGGCTCCTGATCTCACAGGAGCTCTGAAAGCCATGGCTGCTCATCCTCCACATCCTGGGCCTCAGGTCTCTGCCACGCTAGACCAGAGTATGAAATGCCACCAGCTCAAACCAGGAGGATTTCACATGCACATGAGCAGGCAGGAAAGCTGAAGAGTAACAGAGAAGACAGCCTGAGAGCCCAGCCAGGCCCCCAGATGACTGGTGATACCCAAAAGCAAACCACCTTCTCAGCTTTAAACACCAATGACTCCTGCAGCACCTTTTCCACTGTGAGCACAACACATGAGCAGCATTGATCAGGCAGCTGGGATCAGCACCAGAACAGGCAGCTAAGAACTGTCACACTCACTGAATCAAACACCTTCTGCAGAACAGTGCAGGGCAACGGGGAGAAGCTTTCAGGCTCCACGTGGAACATCTGAAACCACTGAGGGCACAAGCAGCTAGGGAGGTGAGGGATTTCTGTATTAATCCCAGTAAAGCCTTAATGTGATTCCATGCCTGCTGATGCACAGTCCCCCCTGCTCTGCTTCCCTGGTCCCAGGGCTCCTGCTCATCCTGCCCTCACCCAGAGGCCTGTGGGCTGCAGGAGAGCCCAGGACTACATCAGACACAGCCTGGATTTATGGAGCACGTGGATCACCCCGAGAGGGTGGCATGGCAAGAACTGGGGCTTCAGAGCCGAATCCCACTCAGCCTCAGTGCTGGCCCCAGGACAGAGCTGACCCATTTCATAACTGCTGCTCTTCTCCTGCAGCATCCCAGTGCTGCTGTATCATTTAGCACTACTCCCGGACTAATTTTCTCCCTCAGGGACAGTAGATTAGATCCCACAATTTCTCTCTTCCTCCCCCGAGTTTTCAAAAGGTCTTTCAAGTATAATAAACTCAAGTATTTATATATCAATCTGTGTTACCTGAGGCACATATTAGAGAGGCCTGGGTCATTGCAACATCATTACAGAGAGTTTTAAAGCGAGCAATGGGAATACACAGATAAATAATTCTCTCACCATGGTGCCCTTTCCATTTGTATGCTGAAGCTCAGAGCAGCTCCTGCCTTGGACACACCTGCAGAAACACAGCATTTCTCACCAGAGCTGCAACACCAAGATAGGCAGCAACTGATCCTCCAGAGCTAAACAAACAGCCTTCTTCCCTTTTAATTACAGGCACTTACACACCACCTCGGCTCCCATTTCTGCTGCTCCTTCCCACCTTGCAATCCCTTGAAGCTGTTGCACGCCTGCAGTCCCTGCTTGTCAGAGCATTTCTGCTGCAGTTCACACTGCCAGGGACACCACGATGGGAGGGAAGGCCAGGGCTTGGCTGCCCTGCCTGGGGAGCAGCACCAGCCCCTCTCCCTGTTCTACCTGGCACTGTGGCAGCTCAGCTGCAAGGAAGCTGCTCAGTCACCCTCAGGCAGGTTCTTTTATTTAAGCACTTGCTTAATAGTTTGTTGGGCTGGAGGCTTAAACTGGGCCTAAAAAGGGGGAACACCTGCAGAACTCCTGGGTACAACACTGCCCTGTCACCAGTTTGCCCAGTTGCTAAAGACCAGGGCACACATTTCTGACTGGAAAAAAACCCAGATCCCACGAGCTGCTAATTTCTCCTGCTGACACCAGCAGGGCAGATCCCTCACTCCAATAACAGCATCTGAGTGTTGCAGTCACAAACTAAACAAAAACCAGGTTCCTCTGGCCCCAGGTGATGGACAAAATCTCTGCTGAAGGTTCCTGAGAGCTAGAGGACATGAAGAGGCACCCAAAGGTCTGGGGTCACCCTCAGCCAGGGCTCTGGCCACGCTCTCCCACGAGTGCCACAGGTCAGCTGTGCACTGACCAGCTCTCACCCCAAAACTCCTGCTCACTGTAGGTTTCATTCTGGTCTGTAAAGTCATTTTAACACCTTGACTTGCCTCTGAGGAAGGAAGTACCTGGCGTTTGTTTAAGTGTCTTTATTAGACCTGAAACAAATACTGCATCATTTAACTGGGAGGTTTTTGTTGCTGGTATCAGTCGTGTTCTGCAAATCACAGACTCAAGGCTGCAGCTAACCCTTAATAAGCAAGCAAACTGCTACTCGTCCACCTCCCTGCTTTCCCCCAGCTGCTGTTATCTCTGTGTGAAACTGGGAATTGGAGGAAAGAATGACCCAGTGATTGTCTAAATCAGCCCAGCTCTAATTTACTGGAATATGGTTTGAGCAGCTAATGTAACACCTACTGTGAGCAAGATGGAGCTATCTCCAGGACTTCTGTAGGCAAGGAATATTCACTTAAATGGCATTGTCTGGCTGCACTCACTGGAGGGTCTGCTGTACCACAGAGAGCAGTTAACCCTTGGAGTGTGAAATTAGGTCAAAAGAACCAAGCTTTCAACTGCAATTGGAAAAGTTAACTTTGCAGAGAAAATTGGGTGTCCTGTTTGCCTCTGTCACTTCCTCAACTCCTCGTGCAGCCAACGGCTTGGGCAATCACAGTGCTCAGTAAACATCACTCCCAGGGTGTCCTGAGGATGCCCTCACCCTGGCAGCAGCTTTGCCCAGTTTCCCCAGCCCTCACTGGAACTGTTACAGGGTGTGTTTCCCACAGCTGGACTAAGCAGCTGGTCTCTCCCTAGACAGAAAGGATGGTGGGATTTTTTTTTCCCCTCTTTAAGAGGCACAGACCACTTCCTTAGCCCTGGTACAGAAGCTGAGCTCCCCAGAAAGTTACCTGTGCCTCTGTCCTTCAGCATCTCATGATGAGGTGAGAGAACAATTCCTCCTCTGCCCACTGCCTGTAGGCAGACTCTGGTTCTTGCCCAAGCATGTGAAGCACCCAGGACCCCTGACAGCAGTACCTGGGAGGGCAGGAAGATGCTCAGCATAAAAACAGCTTCAGCTGAACAACAAGGTCATCTCGAGCTGTTAAGTCTCCATTCACAAAGGATTCTGCAAGGAGAAGACAGAAATCCTGTTTTAACAGGTTTTGGGAGAAAATGGACTGAATCTAACCCTTTTTTAAACAGAAGGGTGGGTTTTCAAGCAGCAGGGCTTTATGTAGAATACCAAAGCATCTGATTGGAAAAGTCCATCTGCACCAAACCATCCCCGCTTCACAGATGGGGAAACTGAGGCACAGAAGGTTAGAGTGATGGATCAGATGCAACAAGCTGTGAATCCACCTGGTTCCTAAGGCCAAACCACAAGTGTCAGTCAACAGTCTCCTCCCAGAAACACAGGGCCAACAGTGCAGCAGCTGGGGAGGGGGTTATCCCAGCACCTTGGAGCAGCTCTTCACCCCAGGACCCTCCAGAGGTTCCCTGAGCAGCAGCTTTATCAAAAGGTGACTGTGGCTCTTCCCATGCAGCAAATCCCCCCAGAACTCCAGTCACAGGCCAGGTTCATGCTCCTTTCCACTGACTGAAGGCAAAACAGCAACGGGAGGAACAAGATTTCAGCCTCTCCTTTCTTGGATCACCTGAAGCCAGCAGCCACCTCCAGAGCCATCTTCAGCTGCTGTCCTCCCCAGGCACCTGTAGCACACTAAGCTCAAGAAAGGCAATAGCTGGGAGGGGTTAAAACATCCACACACCTTGTCCTGCTGTAACTACAGCTAAAAATCCCATTTTTAGTTACCATGTTACTTAAAAAAACACCCTAACACACCAACAAAAACCCAACAACCCAAAACCACACAAAACTCCCCAACAGACTTTATCCCAATTCTCCCAGGAAATAATGACTTTCTGTTATTAAATAATGTTAAATGATTGAGGTGAGTCATAAAGCATTTGTATTAACACTAATGGATCCATGATTAATTTTTTCTTTATTTTATTATTATAAAACTTGACTGCATTTCCCCCCCCGTCCCCCCTTCTGTCCTCCCCATCACATTTTGTTCTCAGGGGAGGTAATCAAGACTTCACTTGAAATTCTCATTACTTGAAAGGCTCTGCATCACAATATGGTAATGGGACAGTTTCATAATTACAATTAAAAAAAATAATATCAGAGCAAGAGAAAACTGGAGAGGTTTTCAGATGCTTTTGTCTTGCAGTCACCCAGAAATTAGAATTGCTGTAAAATAGATTTATAAAAAAAATGAGAGGGCAGTTTTGACTTACGGTTATGCAAAAACCATTGTGCCTGAGCTTTATGCTTTGTTTTGCAAAGTCCACCCTTCCTCCTCACTTCTTCAAACCACCTCCTCTCTCCTATTATTTTTTTTTCCCCTTTTGATGAAATACTAGGCAAGATTAACTTCCAGTAAGATGCTAAACTAGACTGGTAACTAGCATTTTACCACTCGTTTCTTTGCAGGCAAATGCCCCACTTTGTGCCTCAGTTTCCCCACTCCCAGTGAAGATGCTGTTGGCACTAAGGCTACTTTTGCCCAGAGGAGATCTACAAGCCTAGAAAGCTTATTTTAGACTCTGCCTTTAGGAGCAGGTGGCAGAGATCAGCAGAATTAGCCCTGTTCTGCTAACAAGCTTGGAGACCCACAGATATAAGGCTGGATTAGATGTGACAAATAATGATTATCTTATTATTTCCTCCTAGAACTGGCCTAAGACATCCCCAGCTCAGAGATACGTCAAAGTGGCAGGACATGATGTGTTACACGGGGGTCTGAAAGAGCTGGAATCTCTGTCTGCAAAAAACCCTTCCCTGGACACATCAAACCAACACATTTTCTGCTGGAGTGTTGCGCCCTCAGGCCCCATGTGAATTCCCACTTAGCACAAACCAGTCATCCCAGTTCCTGGGGCCCCTCCTCAGACTGGCTGACAAACAACTCCCTTGTGTGCCCAGGGCCACTCTGCAGGAGCCACACCAGTGGTGCCTCAGTTTATCTGCTGCTTCCTCACAGAGGCCCTGAGGACAAAGCTGCCCAGCAGGGCTCTCAGCAGACAACCAGCAGCGACAGCACAGCCCAGCCCGGCCACAGGAGGGACAAGGAGGTTCCTTCTGCTCTCCGAGCTGCGGAGGAGCCGGGGCAAGGAAAGGAGCCGCAAAGGGCCTTTCCCTGCATTTCAACCGGCACACGCGGCCGATTCAGACCGAGCCTTGACACCTCAACTAGAACACGCACCCCGCGACGCCTCCTCGCCACTGCCCACCCCTGCCCTCCCGGCCGCTTTTATAACCCACCGTGAGGCGGGTCGGGCTGGGATTGGCTGGCTGAGCAGGGAGCGGCAGCTGATTGGTCAGAGCCGCAGCTGCTCCCGCCCACCCGGGCAGCGGCCACGTTCCCCTCAGAGCGCCTCGAGGGGCTGGCGGGGCCTGAGCCCGGGGCTGCTGCGCCTCTGCCCCGGCTCCTGCACCTCTGCCCTGGCTCCTCCGCCTCTGCCCCGGCTCCTCACTCACCTTTGCACGGCTTGGAGCTGGTGTGTGGTGCCCGGCCCTGCTTTCGCCCCAGTTCCAGCTGTGGAAGGTAGCCTGGCTGCTGGGAGGCAGGAGCAGTGGCAGCAGAGCTCTCAGGGTCCTGGCCTCTGGCAAGGCACGATTAGATGCTGCTGTAAAGCAAATAATGCCAAAATGCAAATAGCAGCAGCAAATTCTTGATTAAACATGAACGAGTGCAGAGAATTGCTTGTGTCACTCACCCTGCTGCTCCGCGTTCTCCATCTGGCTGCTTCCCTCCTCTTTCTCCATCTCTTCCCCAGCCATCTGTTGGGTGCTCACCCTCCTCTTCCCTCTTCAGCCCTTCCCCTTTGAGTGCTCACCCTCCTCTTCCCTCCTCAGCCCTTCCCCTGTGCAGCTGCTTCATTTTCCATGGGTCCCAGTTTCCAAGCTGGGCCAAGACCAGGACTGGGTGTTGTTGGTTGCATCTCCCTGGGGTTGGTCTGGGTGGTCAGGGGGGACGTTGCCTCAGTGCAGGAAAGCTGAAGACAGAGGGCTCCTGCTCCCCCTGGCATCCCACTGGAAGGAGCTCTGATAGAAGGAGGGCTTCTAAACCAGCTTAGCCCCACCAGCTGCCCTGCTTGTGCAAGGATCTGCACCATAGATTTGAAGAGCAGCCACTTCAAAGTGGGCCCCGGGGCAAAAAGAAAAAAGTTTCATAGCACTTCTCTGCTAACCCCTGGGATACCTGGTCTCAGAATCCCATTTGGGTCAAGGGCAAAGGAAAACTAAACCAATTAATGTTTGGCCATAGATGTAGGTGATTAAAGCATGCAGTGGTTTAAATAGAAAAGATCAAACCCACCCCTCACGAGCCTGACTATCTTGCAACTTCATTCAGAGCAGTGCAAAGTGGTTGTGACTCAGAAGAGTGGCTTTTTTAGCACACCTCCCAGGGGCTGAGTTGCTTTTCTCCAGCTAAACAATAACACAAGGCAAAAGCACCGGATCAATGGGCATTACAATCTATGGGAAGGACATAAACCTCATTGCTCCAGTGCATCACCTACATCTACTGGGCTGTAGGAAGACTGCCTGGCTGGGTCACCACCAGCACTCCTGCTGCAGGGGATTTGCCTGTGGAAGCCACAGGACTGGCTGCTGACAGAGATGGGGTTTGATCCAGACTGGCAAATCCCGGGTTCCTAGAAAAGAGCTGCATAAGGGCCCTGTGTCTGACAAGAAGGAAATACAACTCCTGAATTGCTGGCTTTGATAAATCCTTTTCCCCACACATTCCTCAGACTTCGTCTCAGCAAGGGATAATGGTACAGAGAGAGACAGTGTCCTTTTTTTGTTCCCTGTGATTTCAATACAGTGAAACAACGACACGATACCAACGTAAAGCTGTTAGGAGAATAACCTGACTGTGCACCTTCTCTCTAGAGTCTCGAGGGCGGAATCAGTTTAGATTGATGCACGATAAAGGAACGAACCTGTTGCCTGAATGGGGTGGCTCTTGGTGCAATAGCAGCGCTGTTATCAGACCTGTTAAACAAATAAAGCTGTGAAGTGCAGATATATTGTCTGAAGCTTTCCAGGCAGCAGAGATCTTCTTAAGGAATCCTTGATAAAGGAACAAGCCTGTTTGAGTTAATGGATATCCTCGAGTGATGCTTGGAGAGGAGGCGTGAAGAGAATGGGGATCTTGGCTGCGGCTGCTGCACATCCCTCCCCTGCACAGGAGCTGGAGGCAGAGGAAGGAGAAAGGGATGTTACTGCACATGCAGGGCAAGAGGTGGTGATGGGTGAGCCCAGGCAATGCCTGACCTACGGCTGGGCCTTTGGACGAGGACTGCATTGCTGAAAGAGAGAGGAACAGAGAGGGCTCAGGGCTGCTTTGCCCTTCCACGAGGCTCTTGAGACCATCCCGACTGCCCCACTGAACAGCTCCAGCCTCAGCCCGTGCTGCAGTATCCACCAAACAGGGCCCTGGCCTTCAGATCTTCCAAGAATCAGAGGCCAGTTGCTGTTCAAACCAGCTTCATGTCACAAGATTCTTTGACTTCATCCTGATTTGCCCCAGCTCCCTTCAGCTGAGTTTCTAACAACAACAACAAGAGAACAGTAATTTCACTGCAATGTTTTTCCTAAGGAAAAAAAAAACAAACCACAATTTGTTTGTCTGCCTGTGACAGGGAGAATTTTTCATGTTACCATCAGCCCTGGAGTTCAGTCACCTATTGGAAAGATGTCCAGCTTCAAAGGATGGTTAATCTTATTTGGAAAGAGATAATTAGGAAAACACACACAAACACATGTGCCACACGTTCCCAGTCTCACCAGAAACTGCTTTCTCCTTCAGCTGGGGAAAAGGTTTCATTCTGATGGTGGGGATGAATTGTGTTCTTATGCTTGGTTAAGGTCTGTGCACACACGTGTGCCTCTGCGTGTACCTGTGTGCTCACGTGTGTGTAACTGTGTGCATATGTAGGTGCATATCTCTGTTTCTGAAGGGGAGATGTTTTTAACTTGTTGAAGCTGGTGAAATTCCTCATCCTGGTTCCATTTTTGGAAGCAGGTTTTGATGAGATCTCTGCCATCACTGCACAGAGAGCATCTAATCATGCTGTACAAAGACAGCCACAACTGACAATGCATCTCCCTCTTCCAGGAGGAAGAAAGAGGGGGACAAAATGAATAATTCAAATGATAATTAGCAGTGTAATTATTCCTGTTTTTAGAGTAACCTACAGGACAGAACATCAACGTATGAGTCACTGGTAAAGCATAAACAGAAATAATTTGGAAGATGCTGTCTTGATGCTTCAGAATGGGATTTGTCAGAGTCTTTCTCTTCTGATCTCACACTGGCATCAGGAGTCCCCTTCAGCTGCTCCCTGTAAGGTCAAAACTGGCATCAGTCATCTGGAGCTCAACTAAGGGAGAAGGGGAGCTTCAGAAGCAGCAACAGGCAGTGAAGACACACAGGGAAGACTCAGGCTGGTAGAGCAGTGATGAGATCCACCAGCTGAACACCCATAACAACAGCAGGCAATGCTCAGGGCTTGAGTCAGGCTGGGGAACATGCTACACATCTATGCAGCTGCTGTAGCTGACCCCAGTTGTGGGTCTGGCTTTGGTGAGATCCAGACCTGCAAATAATGATGCCCAGAGCTGGGATCTCCTGGATGCACCAGGGTTTGGGATCTGCAGGTGCTGAACAACGGGCAAGGAAGGGGTGGGATATAGCCCTGCATTTTAGGCTGAAATGGGAGAAGGTAAAAGCTCAGTCTCAAGGTGTCCACACTGCTTGGAAAGAGCCAAACCCTCTGTACAGGGCAGTCTGGTGCTGCTCTGATTTGGGATATATTGTTTATATATATATATATATATATATATTTGGGATATATATGGATATACTGCTGCTCTAATTTGCTCTTTGTTTGGGATACCTGCAGTAAGTCTGGACTTCAGCTGCAGCTCAGACTTCTGCTTGAGCAACAGCCTTCACAAGCTGCCCAACTTACAGTCACTTCTGCTCTTTTAAAACCCAGAGCATCTCTCTTTAACAGGAAAGATGAAACCTCCGTGGCTGGAGCAGCTCCTGTCCAAGGAGACACTGAGGCAGCAGCAGCAGCAGCCCGTAAAAGCAAACAGCAGGATGCCTCTTGGCACTGTAACACAAGAAGAGGAGAAGAAAGATGTCTTTAATTTGCCTGGTAATGATCAATATAGAATCAAACCCGACCTTGAATTTTAATGGCTCTGTACTAATAGAAAGCCACTTGCAGATGGATGGAGGAGGATCAGAATAGTCTGGGGGGGGGAAGGGCTGGGTGGCCCAACACACAGCAGGCTTGGCACCCTGTGGGCCACCCACTGCCTCCATGGATGTGCTTTGCTGGGGCTGGCAGAGGGAAAAATTGCTCTGGGGTGGGAGTAGCTGGGGTTGGGCCATCGAGGGTGCAGGAGGCAGCACAAGCCAAGGCTTCCTGGGTTCCCCCAAGCACTGCTTTAAAAACAAAAGACAGGGAAACTGAGTCAAGGAAAAGATAAATCCTTGGTGCAAGATGATGTGGCAGCACCCAGAGCAGAAGCAGGTCCCACAGGGCCCAGTGGCACCTGCCCCATGACACTGGGGCCTTTTTATTGCTCCCCATCTTTGACAAGTGTCAGATGCTGTATAGACAAAACGACTCAACTCCTGACCCAAGGCACCAGCACCATCTGCAATTGGCAGAGACTCCTTGAAAAAAGAGAGAGGAAAACCATATATTTATATATATAAATAACTAGAGATGAGATTGACCAGTTGAAATTATATAGCAGCTGTTAACATTGGCATCTTTATCTGCTGCATCAATTCTATTTGGTTTAATCTTGTTCCCACAACGTTGAAAACATTTGACTCATCTTCTGTTGGTTTCGTTGGTTTTTTTTTTCTGTTGATATAGAATCATTTTGACAGTTATCCTGTTGGCTGTTAATAAATATCTGCACTTTCTATAATCAATCATAAACCAAATCCAATCACCTTTTCGCTTTTTATTTGACCTTAATCTCAATAAATCTCCCACTGTTTTATTGAATTTACTCAGGAGCCAGCAGATGAAGAAAGAAAAAGAGAGGGCACCTGTTGGTGACTGTCTCAGGCAAAAGTAGTCTAGAGCTGAGATGGAAACCAGGAAAATATTCACATGTATCCTGACACTCTCTGTTCAATCACCTTAGCCAGCTCTCTTGGCTTTTTATGTCTTGCTTCCCCTCCCAGAAGATGGAGTAAAACTGCAGGGAGCTGAGCACTATATTTTTCTCTCCTCTCAACCAAGGATTCATGGGACCAGCTGCCTTCTGGTGACCACACAAGAAAAGGGAGTGATTTTCCTTCTCCAAGAGCTGTGGAAGGACTTCTCCCTAGTGAAATCCCACCATTCCTGCTTGGGTGACATCTGGGGTTTCTTCCCTCTCTCCTTTCCCTGACTTCTGCCTGCAAAAGCAATCCACTGAGCACTTCCCAAGTGCTGGTGAGAAGAGGCTTGCCTCTTGGCACCAACCCTGTGCCACGTGGAGGGGAGGAAGGATGCAACAGCACTGCCCTGCTGCTAGAGCAGCCTGGGGTCTGCCCTGGCTTCCCCCCACCCCAGGAGCCAGCAGGATGCTCTCCAAGCAGTTCTGCTACAGGTTCTATTTGCAAGTCTTTCCCTCCCTCCATCCCTAACAGGACACGATTCAAAATATATATGCAAAAAAATAAATAAATAAAACCAATCCTGCAGTCAAAGGAAAGAAAAACAAAACCAACCCCAAAACCAACCCAAACCTCTAAAAGCAGGAGAATCCACTTTGTCCTTTGGTGCCAGCAGTGCCAGGCTCCTGCGGTTGGAACCCCAACGAGAACCAAAGTATCTTCATCATTATCTAGCTGCAAATGGCAGCTGCTCTGCCAGCCGCTGCTCGGGCGGGACGGGCTCTTTTATGAGAGCAGGAAGGGAACAGTGGGGCAGGGAATTAAAATATGGGCTACAAATTGGAAGCAGCAGGGAGTGGAGGGGGATTCAGCTTAGCCGGCGGACGCCCAGCGTGCTCCCTGTTTATGCTGTGCCAATGACTTTGCTCTCAAGCAGCTTGCAGGAGGGGAAGAGAGAGGAAACATTTATATATATATATATAAA